>JAIKVB010000769.1:798-19757 GCA_024679045.1 Phytophthora brassicae
CTAAGCAAGTCGGTACGCCGGATAACCGGGTGCCGTGACACTTCAAGTCGAGCAGCCTTTGCTCCCGACGCCCTGTAAAAGCGCTCGCACGCTGCTCCCCACCCGTTGGTGGTAGGCACAGGTTTTCCCGGAGATAGTTCGCTCGACTATACTCCGACGACCAAATTTGACTGGCTTAGTCGACTGGTTTCTGCGCAAACGAAACACCGCTGTCCCGGAAGGGCCGAACCGCTGGGTCAACTCAGCACCGGCTTTGTTCGCCGACTTGTCGGCGATTGTTGTGTGCTAACTGAGATCATTACTAACGGATTTCTGTTTATTACAATACCACACTGCCCCACCGACAAGATGCCAGCGGACATTATGACTAAAGCGCTATCTCCTGAAATCTACTGTAGAATACGCAGTCTACTAGGTGTGCGCTCACGAACAGTGATTCTGGGCTAGTAGAATTGTGGGTCACCCAGACACACCTTATTTCATGTGGAAATCTGGTGAGGACAGTCATGTGGACAATATGCCAAGGGTTCCCCACACGCAAGTGAGGCTGTTAAGATACCGGTATTCTGACCGATATCCTGGTTATGGTGTGTGGTAACCGATCGCCTTACTTCACCGGGGTTTTTCCCTCTTATGAGGTTTTACTCAGGTTATTGTGTATTGTACTTAAAAGAGAACTAGTGGCTATAATACATCACTTTCGAATCTGCGGTCAACTACAGAAGTCGCCCTTCCTGCCATTTCTTCCCCGTTCACACTGGGAATTCCTGCAAAGTATCAAGAACAGCTAAAGAGCATCTTGATAACGACTAACATCGTTCATGCGGGGCAAGAGGCCACCGCAGCCGCCCGGCCATAGGCCGGCGGCGGGAAGTGGTGAAGCATAAGCTTGGACCGTGAATAGCTCTACTGCGACGCATGGGTGTGGGAGAGAACGGGTATATGAAGTCGTTAGATAACTAAGTGACATCAATACACCTCACTGAAAAACGAAACGATGTCACTCAGCGGCTGCTGGAGGTAATCGAGCACAGGGCCCGTGGGGGTTTACATTGGTTCTGCGGACTTTGATGCCTCACAAGGCGAGCAGCAACCATCTCTTCGCTTGATAAACGCCAAGAACGCTGTATTAAGCGAATGGGTCTCGACATAGATGCCTTGAATGTGGTCAACGTAGCTGTTCGGTCTAGCGTCATTCCTAAGACAAAGCGACGAATTAAAGGAGCATACGCCGACGAGCGATTCTCCGGCGCGGTTTTGTTGACACACAAAGAATCTCTGTTGAGATTGAAAAAAAGACAGTTGAAAAGAAAACTTGCCACCCAAGCGAAACCTGCAGAAGTCAAGGCTCGGGTTAATGCGGATAAGTATCTCGCCAAGGAGAAATTAGCTCGGACGAGAGCGCTTAAGAAGGCACAACGCGAGCGCTTGAAGCGAGAGCAAGACGATGAGAAAGCGCGGGTAAAGCATGAGCGTGATAGGGAGAGGAATGAGCTTCGAGCGATGCGACTGCAAGACAAGAAGTTCTGCAAGAAGCGGAGAACTGGCGTCGTCGCTTGGATTGTCGTGAAGCTAACTCCTATGTCATCTATGTTTTTGTATACCAAGTGGCCAGAAATACCATTTGCCGCACCAGAGCAATTGAACGTAATGGCGGGACCCCGGTGTCCCCCATAAAAAAGTTCGGTATCGGGGAATTATTTACTTAATTTTTGAGGTTGGCCTGGTGGAAGAATCCATTGCCTACCACGCCATCCTCTAAAGTATTTGGCAGTGAAAAAGAAATCGTTGTCTCTAAAGTATTTCTTCAACCCGCCGCGGTATCTGGGCTACTATCCTGCAGTGCTAGAAGCAATAGTGAACGCTGAAGTGGGTACTCCCTTGAAGGAGGCAACAGATGAAAAGAAGACGAAGTTTGGGGCGACCTCGCAAGAGCGCCAGTAAACACAGAAGCAATCAGCCATACATTCTTCCGTTTTTTTAGTTCTCCATTCAATCAGTAGCACAGGAGCCCTAAATAAGAAAGTGATACCGGTTTGTGATGCGAGTACCGGGGTCCTGGGGGTCCCACCATTACGTTCAATTCTCTAATATTTTGATTTATGTATTAAACTTAAGTACGTTACCCACGGATACCTTGTAACAAGGGGAATACGGTAATCTCACTTTCTTAATGGATACCGGTACTTGTATACCGGTATTAATACCTGTACCAATACCATAAATTACCGGTACATTAATAACATTTCTGACCAGCTGTAAAACTGCACGATTCCCGCTCTCTGCAAAACATAAAGACCTTGAGTCTTCGCTTTGCAGCTGCCTCGTCACACGTGGCAAATTGATTTACCGTTACAGTTCAAGCTGGCCCGCAGTGCAAACCGTACGGAGTGACTGCAAAGTACATGTATCTCGGAAGCGTACATCGGGCTCGAGTTGGCAGCGGCGGAAATATTTGGTTTGTTGCTCCAGTCGTTGCTAAGTTCCTTTTTTTCAAGAATCCTGCCACGGTTTCACGTGTCTCAAAGGTCTCGACACGAGCAGGATTCCACTGCTTCGCAAGCAAAATATCGGCTGGCATCGCCAGAATTCGCAAGCGAAATACATTACAGTATCGACTGGCATCGGCAATGGGCCATTGCCAATGGCGTTTGGACCTGGCTTCGACTAAGGAAGGTGCGGTGTCGAGGCTCTGCTCCTGACGCCAGCGAAGTGCCTGGCGACTCGTAAATTCTCGGCGCGCGCCAGATTCAGAGCGCTATCCTCTGGATGATCTGCGAGTCACAGTCTGCGACGCTTCGAGCTAATGTTGCAAGGAGTGACAATGCTTCACGGTTGTGGGAAGTTGCTGGATTCAATACATGTAGCAGCTTCCCGGATTCAATTTAAAAATACACGGACTTTGTCACAACTAGCGAAATGACAGACGTAGCCGGGACAGAACCACATTACAAAATGCAAGGTGCTGTCGACCCCCGAAGTACATGTACATGTAATAGCCTCGGCATAGAAGGCAGGAAGGTGGCTTTGCACGCGTTGTCTTGCGGAAAGTGAAAAGTGGCTTTGATTGCGTGAGTTTGTCATGCTTGGATCGCGTTACTTTTGGCGCGACTATTTTAAACAGATAGTGAAGCCAACTACTTAAGTGGCAGCGGCTCGGCTCATGTGCAAGCTGCCTGGCTGTGTCGCCTTCACACATCTTGCGACGGTGCCTGCACAAGCGTAATACGAATATGAGTGCGTCTCACTTACGCACAAAACATAAAAGAGCCCCACCGGCAGGTTGAAGTGAGTGTTTGCCGTCAAGGCGATTAAAATCACGTTGCTGTCTAAACAATGGCTCGAATCGGTCGGTGATGCTGGACCACCGTCCTCTTTTCGCGCCGTACGCATGAGCGTCGCCACTGACTCTATGCCGGAGTGTGTGACGCCGTCCTGATAATAATCAGAATTAATGTGTTTATGTATTGAGTTTGTCAGAAGCACTTCAACGTCGTCTCCATTGCAGCCGCCATGCCAAACGCGCGGGCTGGACTTGTCGCCTTTGCTCCCGTCTCAGTCTCAATCGCAGCAGCACCCGCCTTCAGTCGAGGTAATACTGTACACCTGCATATACACATGGATACATGTACTGTAGCAGCGAATTGGTGCCACCAAGTTGGTGGTCCATACCTCGGTTCAAAGTGTCTACATCGAGCGGATCTCGTACCCCAAAAGTACCTCGGCTTCCCGCGCCGATACATTTGGTCACGAATGGGTTAATGCAAGCGGTACTGTACTAGGAGTTGACAGCTCTTCCGCTGTCGGAGGGCAGCGGCTTGCAGACCACAATGCCTCACGGCGAGTGCGAAGGTGCTGGTGCTGCAGCTGAGCCTTTTCACAGCAACCTTTGCAACACTACTGTAGCAGCAGTAGGGTGACTCACCTGCTGCAGCTGGTGTCGGCGTGGCGCATTTGCCAGAACTTCGTGTCGAGGGGTGTCATTCTTTTAGATTATCAAGGCAATCGCGCTGGCTGTGACCTACAGCTGGCAACGCAAGACGAGCCGCCTGATACGTGCCGCGCAGAGACGCGTGTACAAGTGTAATTTACAGCCTTCGCATCCGCAATAGCCTGCCTCATTAATCTCCATGGCCCAAAATGGAGCAGCAGAGCTCGCTGCAGTTGCCATGTTGATCTCCTCGCGGTGGTCACTGAGCTCCCTTCAGCTCGCAACATTGCAATGGTGGCATCGCGTCAGTCAAGCAACTATCGCCGGTAACGGTAGGAGCACAGTAGACCAAAAACGCGAATGAAAGGGGAGACACCGCTGGACGATCACCATTGTGGCAATGTACATGTAGGAGATTTTGCTCGCTCGATAATCTGGATGCCTGCTACGTGGCCGATGACGAAGGATACGTGTATGACAGCCATCTGCTTGCCACGTGGGCGAGCTAATAGATTTCCTAATATTTAATGTCTTTGTAACTCATTATGCATCATGGTCCATGATTCATGGACTACAGTACACTCCATGGATATTGTCGAAGTTCCTGATGCGTTGGAGGCAAACACTATCCGTTGGAAGTTTGTGAGAACTTGTTACCAAGAAGCCTCGACAATAGCTCGGCTACTTTAGTAAATACTTTCTGTCGATGGGGATGGGCGGAGAGATGCAGTTTTTTTGCGTGAGGAGAGGGGTTTGGTTGTGATGCATGGACATGGTAATGGTGGATGGGGAGTAGAGAGCGAACACTTGGCACGCTTTTCACCAGGCTGCAGTCGCTCCCCACAATCCAATTCGCTTCGCACCGAGCGAAGGAGCGTCCCATCACAGACTTAAGTCTAAACGCTACCGATGCAGCCTACGCCCCAAGTCGACGTCGCGGAATCTTCCACGCCCTCGGTCACTAGTAACTCTGGCCTCTCGTCCTGGCCTGAACTCAAGCAGCTCAACGCCGCCGTGACCGTCACGCCTCTGGATAGTGAAGCGTTGTTGCGTAACCGTAAGCGTCAGCGTCCTTCAGCTTCGTTCTCCCCTTCGTCTTTCACCACTCCAGGAGATCTCAAGCTCGATTTTGCCGGCTTTGAAGTGGGTTCGTCAATTGCTGCCTCCTCTTCACCCATGACGTATCCTGCTGCCTCAGTCAATGGCTACACTGCCACGAGCAGCTACTCGTCCACTGACGACGTACTCACTTTTCTCAAGAACCTGCAGCTTGCCCAGGATGACGCAGCGCTGTCATTGGCGACCCACCGACTCGCTGAGGAAGGATTCGACTCGGTGCTCGCACTCGCCTTTGCTGATGTGAATGACTTGCAACGTGCAGGCATTGCGGACGCTCAACTGGTGACACAGCAGGCCTCACTTGACTTCCAGGCTCGGCGGTTCCAAGGACCAGGTGTACTAGCCCCCACCTACACCGTCTCGCGGTGGTTCGAGCTGTGCGGCATCCCCAAGGCCAGCACCTTCGAGTACGCCGAGTACCTTTGTCGTCTCGGCTATTCGGCAGTGCGGGATATTGAGTACATCATGCACGACCAACGCGCCATGACCGTCTTCAAGATCGGCCACGGTCGCCTCCTCTCGCACTGCGTCACTGCGGCTGTCAGCCAGCAGCAACAGCAGCTCCAAGTCGCCAACTACCAGTACGGGACACATGGTCCCAACGTGTACACTGCTGGCTCGTCGAGTGCGTTACTGCAGCCTCTGGACATCCAGCGCGAAAACGAGTTCGATGTCCAAGCCTACGACAGCTTCTTGGAGGCGCTTATTGAGCCCACAGACGCCGAGAGGATGCAGCAACGATACTCGGGTGCGTTGTCACTGGGGCGTGAGAACGATGCCAACCGCGTCAACATCATGGCACCAGCTGACGTGTTCGGTAACCGTATGAGCTTCGGCGGCATGTCGTCGCCTGTGACCCCCAACATGCCGCTGCGTCTGCTCCCGCAGGAACATTTGCAGCTGCTGTACGAAGCGGTGAACCTGCCGCGTCCCAACCCTTGCCGTCGGGGCAAGAAGATTTACTGGTCAGTGCTTGCTACGGGTGGCATGAAGGAGGAACGGTTTGTTCCCCTCACTCAGTTCACAGCTGCCGAGCTGCAGAACGCGTATCTGCGCCAGTTCGAGTTGCCTGCTACTAACCCCGTGAAAATGGATGCTTGGAGCGACGACAACATCCGACAGCTCGAACACGCCGTAAAGGACCCTCGCTGCCGCCACTTGTCTAAAGTTTGCTGGGAGATGCTGGCGACGGGTCGCACGGGCGTTGACGAGTACATGCCGCTGTCCAAGTTTACTGCTTCTCAGCTACGGTCGCGTTTCCGCTCCTTATTCGGCGACAAACGTCCACAGAAGCTACGTCAGAAGAAGCAGATGCTCAAGCTACAGCAACAACAACAGCAGGAGGCAAGTAACAAGAACGAGCGATCGGTTTAGGAGTGAAGTGAAGAAAAGTGAGGAAATTGGTGTATAAGTCAAATATATGTGTATTTTCACAATCTAAAAGTAAATCACGATTTTGGGGCTTTTCCCAAAACCAGTACTTATTTCCCCCCATCGTCTCAAAACCAGTACATACCAATTCCAAAACCAGAATCAGCATATTCGTACTTAAGCAAAATTCACGCGATTCTTTATGAAGACGGCCAAAACTCGACGTCAAAGCTCACAATTGGAGGACGTGCACTTGCAAATTGGTACTTCTGTGTGATTCTCGTATCAATCGATCACTTCAACATTGAAGGAATTGTACGAAAGACAACGACGTTGTCGCCCTTCCCTGCTTCTTTTGCGCTCGTATTTATCTACGTGTCCTTCTGCGTGTTCATTACTCGTTGTGCTGATCCTGCGGCTATTAATACATGTTCTGCGAAACCTGCATCCTATCGTGGACATCGGATCTTAATCATCGAGTTAATGGTTTAGGTACATGTAGCGCTGAGTAAGGAAAGTTGATGGTTCTGGTTTTGGATAAGTAAGGCCCACCATTGTGTAATACTGTAAAGGTAACTTCAATTTGTGTGAAAATAGATGATAAATGTTTGCTCTGTTGCGAGCAATAATGGTTCTAGGCTAATTCAGAACATAAAATACGAGATGGCCGGGCGTCTAGTGAGCCTTCTGGTTGTTGCCACGGGCAAGTTGTGTTGGGAAGAAGTGTGGAGTGACGGCTGCGGCCTTGCAGATGTTGTTACTTTTGTGGCTGCTGTCTTCAGGACACTCGACATTGGCGAGAACCACCTTGTCTTTCACGCAGTCCGTCGAGTCCGCTTCACTCTCGGGTTTAGACGTGTTGGTCACCGTTGTAAGCGACAGCGACCTACGCAGCGAGTGTGCGTTGCGTCGCAAAAACGACATGGGCGTCTTGGCGACCGAGAACGAAATCGGGTGTCCAATTGGCGGCTTTACCACATAGTGCTTGGCGATGACCTCCTCGAGCTGCACGCGCGTCTCACTGGCGGCCGAGTCCTTTGCAGATGAGGCGGCCTCGGGGTCGCGCCAGTAATAGCGTTGCCAGGAGAAGAGCGCCTTGCCCCAGTCCTGTCGGTCTTCAGCACTGCAGGCGCTGAACTCGAGCCGCTCGACGTTTCCCAGCGTATAAGACCGGTCTTTGACGAACACCTTGCGTGTCTCCAGGTAGAAACTGTTGGGTACACCATCGACGCGCTTCTGGGCCTTAACGGCGATCTTGCAGCCGGACAGCTGTACCTCGCTTTGGCACTGATTGCATTCAGCCGATGCATACTTGCGTAAGAAACCATCTTCGAGTGAGAAGTAGTGCACTGAGGGACGACCCCGTTTCTCGTGGACGATGAGGTAGCCTTGGCGCGTCATACTGAGGAAAAAGTGTCCACGGTGTCGAGTGTCGATGAACAGGAGAATTGGCGACTGCACGAGTGAGGACTCGAAATGGGTTACGAAAGTCTCTGGGCGTTCCGCTGGACTTGTCCGATAAATAGCCTAGCGAAAAATAGGTTGGTTGCCTAGCGTAACGGATACCCAATGGGAAGTGAGATGAGTTTTCGCTCCGTCTCCTCTTATTATTATTATATAAAAGCAGCGAATTATAGCTTTAGCGCCCAATGCTGAGCTCTAAACGAAGCTGCCAGCCGACAAACGGACGAAGCGAGCCAACGAGCGCTCGCCAGCTGCAGTGCTCAGTTGCAGAAGGTATCCAAGCGTCGGTACAGTTTGTACTTAGAATTTATTAGGATATAGGTCCTCTTTGGTGTCAGCAGTGCTCAACACCGCACGCCATCGCCAGCCGATATGCCAGCGCCCAGTGCACTGTCCAGAACCGAGCTAAGACTCAGGACTTCAGCTGCCTCTGCTGTAGCACCACAAAGTAGATAAAATAACAGACCAGCAACGTCATGGTGGCCGCCAGGAACTTGGACAAGAAACACTCACGACCTGGGTCTGCGTCCCCATTGTCATCTTGGTCTTCGTCCAGCAGCAGCCCGCGTTGGTCGGACTTACGGTGGGGTTTCAGCAGAAGCTGCTCTCTTGTCGATGGCGTTAACCCAACCTGATCCTCGTAAAAGACGTTAATCGCGCACTCGGAAGTTATGACCATGACGGAAAGAATTCTGTCAAGACCGAGCGACAGAACGTCTCTGCTCCAGCAAATACCGGTAGATACATGAAGACTTTGAAACGGTTTGCGAATTTTGCCGTCATAAACTGGTCTGGTCCAAACTAAACAGCATATTTTGCGTCGCGGCAAAGAAACCTTGTTCACGGTCGGCACATCTTGCTAAGTTCTGACTCTTGCGGGCAACTCGATGTAATTTCATATAAAATAGGACAAGTCTTGAGGTTGAACGAGCTTTCCATCGCAGTCTCCAGAGTACTTACTGTATTTCGCATGTATTAATAGAGACTTATGAGCTACACCCTATTATCAACCAATCATTAAGCATTATGGCCAATCACCGGAGATCGCGTACCGGTAGACCTATATTTTACCGGTATACCGGTAATTTTTGCCTAAAGATGAAGGCAGCTCCCCAAGGTGGCGCAGGCCGCCATGCCCAGCAGTACAAGCTCAACGTAGAGTCTGTTCAGAAGAATTTTGCTGTTATAACCCATCTAGCGAACGGTGCATTGATGAAGAACACAATGACTAAAAACAAAATAGGTGTTTTGTTCTTTTTTTGGGTGTTACCGTTGTTTTGGGGTAGGCTTGGAACTGTTCCCTAAACCTATCACATGTGGGTAGCTCACAATTAAAATAATAATAGTACAGAAAACTCCGGCTATAGGAGCTCCTGATATAAGAGGAGTTCGATTATAAGAGTGGGCATGCGAAATACGGTATTAATAGTCGTTTGATTTTTCACTTCTTTGTAGGCGTGATTATAAAATGACCACAGAATAGGAAATGAATGGACTCTGGCCAAATTTATCGATTTGGGGCGGTTCATAGCCCATCGGTCCAATCGCCCAAGTTATCACATTACGGTACTAGTATCCAAGAACGTACCATATTGCAGTACGGATGCGGACTACCAACCGTAAAACCAAGTGCTCCTGGCGATTGGCCAAGCAGTTTGCCAGGCTCATTTCAACGCCCCGAATTGGAAACGTAAAGCAGACCACAATACAGTAGCGATGGATTGCTACAAGACGTCGACTTGTCAGGTTGATGTTTTGTTTTTGAGTGACTGATGAAGTGAAGTGTACCGCAAATCTTTCAGCCAATTAAATGCAAAGTTACTTCAGCAGACCTTCACTCGCGAGCCAGTGCAAGGGGAGAGGGTGAAAAACGTTAACGTGATCAAGCATGATCAACATGCCTCGTTAATTATATCGTTCATGCTATGGTGCATGCAAGACAACAAAAAGAATTTGATACATTTATATCTATTAACCCATCGTGCTCGACATTAGTCGGAGTTACCAGCGTGCATCGCGGCCTCAGCCCACTTCTTCGCAATGTTGACGCGATCACTGCAAATGAAATGCCATCCGTCTTCAGATGCGGTTAAAAATATTCACTTTGTATCTGTTTCAAGAGGTTTTCTTGGATGGTGTGAGGAGTGAAGGACTTTGAAGGGGGGCGAATGTTTGTGAACGTGTTGCCCACTGCCATCCGTCCTCAGATGCGGTTAAAAATATTCACTTTGTATCTGTTTCAAGAGGTTTGCTTGGATGGTGTGAGGAGTGAAGGACTTTGAAGGGGGGCGAATGTTTGTGAACGTGTTGCCCACAAAAACCGAATCGCTTCGAGGAGATCGCGCTGCTGGCAACCACCTCCCGCTCTGTCTGACGTATCACCAGCGCTCACCGCCAAGACCTATCGAGAGAGCCAAATCGCCTCTTTAAACGCGCTAACACCAAGTCGAAAGACACGTACATAGAGATTCCTTCTTCCCGTCTTACAAGAGACTATGAGCAGCACCATCTCAGCAGTTTCCTCTCCCTTGACAGGATCGCCACAGTTCTCTGTGAGGGAGAACGGGGTGCCTCCGACCAAGCGCCAGAAGCTTACTGAGGACGGCAAAAGCGACTTAAAGGAGGGAGTTGTGAGCGCGTCGCCCTCGGAGGACGCGGCCGAGAACACCCAGAAGAACATCGCGAGTGGTAGCTACCCGAACGTGGCGCTGAGTCTGCAGAAGGATCCATCGTGGATGTTGGGCGATACTGACAGCTTTGGGGGTCTTGGTCCCATGCCCTCGATGAACGCCGTACTGGAGAAGCGCACGTCTAGTCAGTTCTCAATCAGTTCGTTGCTGCCTTCATCTGTGAGTGTGTCGACCACCGGCTTCCAAGCTTCACGTGTGGAGAATACAATGACAGCAGATAGTGGCGAGTCTACAACAGACCATGAAGAGCAAGGCGTCGTCGCTCCCACGACGGTGGAGCCGACAGCTGCCGAAGGATCGGGCGGCAACACTAAGTACATGGACCCAAGTACGGGTGACTACATGTACCCGGAGAATGTGAAACCTATGAGCTTTTACGACAAACAGCGACTTGTTCAGAAGATTACGATGCTTCCCAGTCAGTATCTGCGAGGTCTCATGGATGTGATTAGCAAGTATCAACCCGATACGGTACGGCAGATTGATGATGACGGATATGCCTTTGATTTGGGTCAAATGAACGAGAATACAGTGTGGGCTATCAGTGACTATGTGAAAGACTCAATGATTGAGCTGGATGGGTACATTAAGTCTCTTAACCAAACGGGTATCAGTATCTCCTCAGACGGCGATCGGCAGCTGGGTGGTACTGTCCTAACTGCCACGAGTGCGGCCTCCAGCTCAAGCCCCAGCAGCAACGTACGCCATGCCTCCAATACGCTGGCGCTGAATACAACTAAGATGACGACCATTTCGAACAACGAGAACCAGAATAAATTCATGGAGCAAGTGGAAATGTACTCCAAGCCAAAGGTGACCAAGTCTCGCGTGAAGCCCAGCAAGAAACACGAGTGTCCGACGTGCAACAAGCAGTTTCGCGGTCGTTCTGAGCTACAGAACCATATTCGGACACACACAGGCGAGAAGCCGCTTAAGTGCTCGTTCGCAGGTTGCAGCAAGCGATACGCACACAGCTCGAACTTGCGCGCGCACGAACGCACCCATGCGGGTATTAAGCCGTACGCGTGTCATTACGACGGCTGTGGCAAGAGCTTCGCGCACTCGGTGTCTCTCAAAGAGCATATTTGGATGCACGCAGGGTTCCAACCGTACGTGTGTCCATACGTAGGCTGTCAGAAGAAGTTTACTCAGGTTTCGAACTTTGCAAGACACAAAAAGACCCACGAGAAGGAGGAGCGTAGTGAGAACGAGCACTCAGTTGAGAGTGACAATTAGGCAACAAGGAACCAGTCCCGTTAGTAAGTATAGTGCCTCACCGAATGATTAAAGCAGCGTTTCTTCAAACATGTCATTTTTCTTGTTATAAAACTCATCGTCTTCCACTTCACTGAACGTCCACCTGTCCCCTTGGTTTAGACACGACGAGTGTCCGCTCGCGTCCTCCAGTCTCGAACTTGGCGATCAGCAGTGAGCGCTTATTCGTTTCCAGACGCACCGTAGGCAGCGGTTGATCCTCCTCCGGCTCTGGCGCTTCCTCGTCCCCTTCAGCGAATTGGCCCAAGTCAATGGCTTTTTCAGCGATACACGTGAAGAATCCGTTCTTTTGATCGTGTGCTGCGTACGCGAGATCCCCCTCAGCCCGGAGTAGCAGCCCGTGGCCGTCGTTCAGCACCATCCCAAGCGTCTCGGCGCTCATGTTTGTCTTCTTCTAATGCTATTTTGGCTCAGAAGAGTGACGAATAGGAAAAGAGTGACACGTAGTTTCGAAGATTCTGCCGGCTCTTTTACACAGCCCTGTAAGATTCAATACTTGGCTACTAATGCACTTTCACTTTCTCATACCCTTCTGTATCCGATGGCTTATTTTGTTGCGCACTTCATAATTGGAAGAAAAGGCATGGACTCAATAATTCGTGGCACACAGAATTCCCAATACCCTGTCTAATTTGATCGTCAGAATATAAATTGAAGAAGAATGTACGTGTACCGTTCTTCTCTCGGACGAAGCTCAACTACAAACGTAATTGGAGCCAGATGCAGCCTTCCTCCCGCACGACGCGTCGCCTCAGCGCGCGTACCCCACGCCACCGGAACTCCACCGAGGCGCCGTCCGTCAAAGTGTCTTCTCCAGCTTCTTCTGCGTCCAACGAGCCGTCGCTGACCCTCGAGACGTCTCTAGAAGTGACGTTCTGCGCTGTGCAGCGTGTTCGCGGCGCGTACCCCACGCCGCCGGAACTCCACCGAGGCGCCGTCCGTCAAAGTGTCTTCTCCAGCTTCTTCTGCGTCCAATGAGCCGTCGCTGACCCTCGAGACGTCTCTAGAAGTGACGTTCTGCGCTGTGCAGCGTGTTCGCGGCCGTGCTTTCCTCCTATTGTGCACGCACTCCGACTGGCGTCTGTATCGACTTGACGGCTTCAGCTCAACACGCGAGAGCTGCTCGCCCGTGCAGGTGCGTACAAAATCGCTCCAATTGGGTGCAAACTTAATGATCCAGGCGTTTGAACCTAAGGAATATGTTGTCTGGCCTTTTCTAGCTGTTAATTGACCCTAAGAAGGATACCGCGCGATTGTCCAACGTCCGCTTCTTTCGTCTCTACGAACTCCCAGTAGCAGTGGCGTCTGCAGCCTCGTCGCTAGCTCTGGGGGCTCTTTTCGTGTCGGAGAAAAATGCTTCAGTGCTGTCGAGCGACGACGAAGACGACGATTTTGTAGCTGCCACTGCAGAAGACGAGAATGGACATGAAGACATTTCAGTACTGTCTCTAGATGAGCAACGACTGCTGCACAAGCTTCCAGCTTCACCGTCCTTAGTCCTGGACGTACAGACGAATGTAGCGTTGGCCGCAGTGCTTTGTGAAACCCGAGAGATTTTCCTCTACGATCTGGTCACTTTTCAGCTGCAACAGATAATCGTCACAGCTTCTCCGGCGATGGCTCTTGGTCCTCGTTGGCTCGCGTACCCAGGATTCGCACAGAGTAGTGAACTAAGACAGACTCATGGACAAGAGCAGTCTCTGACTGGTCAAGGTGATAGTGATTCAGATTTTGATGACGTCCCGATTGAAGCTCTGGTGAATGGTGGCGTAGCAATGGAAGCTCGTGATGTATCACACAGCTCTTCTCCGTCCTACACGGCCATTGATGTGGCACAAAATGTAGCATCTGGACTTTATTACTTGTCAGAGGTCGGACGTGCTACCATTGCGCCATATTTGTCGTCCTCGCCAGGCAAGGCTTCAAATGGAACGCTTTATCACAACTCACAGCCAGTGGCTTCTGGTCATCGTAATTCTAATCGGTCTCGAAAGTTGTCAACCAGTGAATCCACTGATATCCAAGCGCAGAAGTCCCAATCTAGAGAAGATGTGGCTAAAAAGTACCCCGGGTGGGTGGTCGTGTTGGATCTGGTCTCCAAGCGCGTGGTTGCCAATTTTTCATGTCATTCAACTGCGTTGGTGAATTTGTCGATGGATTTCTCGGGATTGCTTCTAGCTACGAGCTCTACAAAGGGACAAAATCTTCACGTTTACCGTTTATCACCACCGATCCAAAGCGTAGTGAACAAAACCAGCGGACCAGCCGTTGGTGGTCATGGAACACTTCATCACCAACTTGTTTACAAGTTGCAGCGTGGAATCACTCACGCTAGTATCCAGAATATCGCCTTCAGCCAGGACGGGAAATGGATCAACGTGACATCTGCACATGGAACAAGCCATCTTTATGCATTGCACCCGGAAGGAGCGCGCGTAAGTGCTGATACCCACGCAAACACAGTCGAGAGTGCTGCTGAGTCTGACGCAGATGGCCTTGGCCCAGGCTTCACTCGTCCTGAAGTAAATGATTTTTTCGCTGACTTCCGTACATTGGAGACGCGAACGCAGACTCAAGTCCTTCGAATCCGTCACGAGTTCAAGAATCCTACCATATCAATTGTGACGCCCCATAAGTCTACGCCAGTGTCTTCAAAAGCGCGTACAAAGCGTTCATCGTCGTCTTCATCCTCTTCGTCCATGTCGTCTACATCTTCGTCGTCTTCTCCTTCGAGCTTAGCGTTCCACAGTCCCCCAACCACCGGAAGCATGAGGAGCAGCACAATCATGGAATCAGCAATAGACGCCTCCCAAGCGCTGCTTTCTCAGCTTGCCACATCCGCAATGGACTTTAGCCACCAGCACTTTGAGAACGACATGGATGTCGCGTCTCGCCGGCGTCGATTGCGTCAACGATTGTGCTGCCTGTTTGCGTCTGATGGACTGAAGATTCTGATCTGTTGCGACTCCATTCTCAAATTGTACAACATGCGAGTGACAGCTCTTGCGCAACACAAGGCAGACCATGTACGCGCTACATCATCCGATCCAAAAACAAAGAACTCCAAGTCTTCGTTGTCTTCGTTTGGATTTGAGGCAAGTGTGACCGAGTTAAAGTCGTGGGAATTACTTGCTCCAAGTCGACGAAAGTCGGAGAATCTTTCTTCTGGGGCTGAAGAACAGTCAAATGGGACTCATATCAGTGCTAATGGTGATGTGAACACTACAAAGAGTGAGCTGAGAACGTTTGCTCAGAGATCTCTTCCTCTTTGGGCACATCCGAAAGTGACTTTTAAAGCAATTGATGAAGATCATCCAGAAGGTCAAATTCTTGAGGTGAAGCGCAAAGGACCAAATTTAAGTCAAGATCTTAGCGCTAGTACCATGGCGATGGCTCCAGAGGGTTATGCCAATGGTGATGAGCAACTGTTTGTGATGGAGATGGATTCATACTTTGGGATTGGTGAATCACCTGTATTTGACGGTCGTGGTGGAGGTCGTCCTGCAACACCTGAGATTCCACCACCTTTAGATCTGGCAACAAGCATCAATATGGCAATGTCATCTTCATTATCAGAAACACCGCCAAAGCCCATTCCTGAGTTGAAGAACACGATTTGCTTTCGACCAATTGACCAGAATTTATCTCCAAACTCGTGTGGATTGAACAACATGGCAGTTTCCACTCAAAAGAACAAGAAGAAGAAGGGAAAGAACCGCCGAATCCTCACACCACCATCCTCATCTGAAGAAGTTGAAGGTCTTGAAGAAGGAAGTTCGACTGGTGGGTTAGCATCACTACAGTTTACGATGCAGGACATGTACTTCGCTATGCCTGATAAAGACGCTAGCGTCTAGCGCTAGTGGATGATGGTACACGCACACAAGGAAAGCTGACCTCCAGATATACACAGAAAATTCTACCAACACCTTGCTACGGTAAGGTAATTTAGTCCAGAAAATGATTTATACATCGCCGCAAGAAGCCATGAGGTCAAGTAAAATAATAACAAACAAAAGGCTTTTAGCAGGTCACACGGTTCTATGTCTACTTGTCTGCAGGTGGAAGTTCCAGACCATTTTCTTTCGGCTGCAGCATGAGCTCCACAATCTGCTCAACCTGCTTCTCCAACTCTTGGGTGACGTCTTCACGCGTCTGACCTACATGACCAGCCAGCTCAACGTAATATTTCAGTTTGGGTTCCGTACCGCTTGTACGTAGTGTAGCAACACAGCCATTGGCGAAAGTGTATGTAATCATTTCGGTAGAACTGCTGACGGGAAGCACAGCACGTTTGTCCGGCTGGGTGCTATCGTAACCAGTAGTGAGGTCTCGCACGTGGATAATTGCGAAATCCCCACAGCTTTCCCAGTACTTGCCGCCGTTGCGTAGACGTTCGAAGATGACACGAATCGTAATCGGGTCGTAACATTTAACGTAGTGATTTTGCGTTACAAAGTGGCCGTAGCGCTCATAAAGCGCGTTAAGGTGCTGGCCCACCGTCATCTGCTTGGAAGCTTCGAGCTGAACCGCCATTTCAGCAAACACGGCAGCAGCTACGACGCCATCCTTGTCCTTCACTAAATCACCCACACAGAACCCAATCGCCTCTTCGAACGAGAAGAGCACAGTCTTACCCGCTTCACGCAGCTCGGCAGTGCCATTTCAGCAAACACGGCAGCAGCTACGACGCCATCCTTGTCCTTCACTAAATCACCCACGCAGAACCCAATCGCCTCTTCGAACGAGAAGAGCACAGTCTTACCCGCTTCACGCAGCTCGGCAGTTTTGTTTCCCATCCACTTAAAACCCGTGAGAGTTTCCTCGAAATTCAGGCCTTCAGCCAACGCCACAGCACGCAACATCTTGGACGACACAGTTGATGCGATAAAGTACAGCTGCTTGCGGTCGCAGTCCGGGTGCAGTCGCAAGTACTGCTCCAGTTCCCAGTATCCCAGCAAGACACCAATCTCATTACCCGTGAAAATGCGCCATCCAGACTGAGAACGAGGATCACGTTCTGCTACAGCCAAACGATCAGCATCTGGATCGTTAGCCAAGATCAATCTCGCACCATTAGCATCAGCCGTCTCCATTGCAAGCTGCAGAGCTCCTTTTCCCTCCTCAGGATTGGGAAACGCTACAGTGGGGAACTCAGGATCAGGCAGCAATTGAGCTTGGACCGGGACATATTCCTTGTGTCCAAACGCTGCAAAAGAACGACTCGTGAAGGCATGACCCACGCCGTGCATGGCTGTGTATGCGATTTTGAGCGTTGTACTCGCGTTGGCCTCTGGGAAGCGGCATAATGTTGCACGTGCTTGTTCAAAGTAGCATTTCGTAAGTTCCTCCAAGGGGTTTTCAATCATCGTGGGAAACTTCTGCTTGAGCGTCTCCAGTGAATCATCGTACAGTCTCCAGGGAGCCAAATTGGCCATAATCTCGTCAGCAATACCTTCGTCATGAGGTGGGATAATCTGACTGCCATTGTTCCAATACACTTTGTAGCCATTGTCCTCCTTGGGGTTGTGCGAGGCCGTAACCATGACGCCTGCTGCACAACCCTTTTTCTCAATACAAAACGGCACCATCGGTGTGGCTACAAAACTCTCGTAAAGATAAACTTTGATCCCGTAATGGACACAAACTGCAGCTGTGAGCTCTGCGAATCGCTTGGAGCTCAACGTCCCTTGTTGTCGGTGGTCGTAGCCCAGAGCGACGCCCATAGACTTGGCGCGGTCTCCAAACTGCTTCGTAAGGTATTTGCAAATGCCTTGAGAAGCCTGAAGAACCACCAGATCGTTCATAGCCGCAGGTCCGGGGCCCATGACGGCGCGTAGGCCGGCGGTGCCAAAAGCCACGCGACTGCCAAAGAGTTCGCGGATACGGGCGACGTCCTTAGTCGCTACAAACTGCTGCACTTGCGTCTTGGTACCAGAATTCACGTCCCATTCCGCCCACTCTTGAGCTTCATTCAGCCACTGCTCGTCCGTGCGTGCACTCATTCTGATCTATTATACTTGAGATCTTGCTGCTTGTCCTGCAAATTGTAAAGTGAGCTCCTTGACCGTTTTGTAAACTTGATGTTTGTAAAGAAATGGATAATGTCACATCGTACTTAGCACAGACAGCACAGTACAACTTCAACTTTGCATGAGTGCATCTAAAGCAACACCTTGCAAGTTCACGCCGATGTTTAATTTTTTGCTTATGAGGTGTGTCGCTATTTACTACTAGTATTACTGTAGTACTACAAAAGAAAGATGTAGGACTGTGCAAGAGGTGCTGATGAACCTGTGAAGAAGATTACAGCTACCTACGAAGAGAACTCGCCCATAACTGCCTTATTCAGCCAGTCGAGGCCTTCGTATAGTCCGTCCCCAGTCGTTGCAGAACAGGCCTGAACGTGCGTGGGGTTCTTGGTCACTTCCGATAGTTCCATTCTATCTCGAAGCTCATCCGCTGACAAAGCATTGGGCTGGTCCTGTTTGTTGGCGTACACCAGCAACTTCGCGTCGGCCAGTTCTTCTGCCTCAAAAATCAGGTGCAGAGCTTGCTTTGCCTCATCGACACGCTCGATGTCCGCGGCATCAACGACGAAAATGACGGCGTCGTTGTTGTACAAATAGTGTTTCCAAAGCGAGCGAATTTTCTCCTGTCCGCCGATATCCCAGGCCGTGAATTTTACGTTTTTGTACTGGAAGGTCTCGACGTTAAAGCCGATGGTTGGAATAGTATTCACCAACTCACCCAATTTGATTTTGTAGAGCATCGTGGTCTTTCCAGCTGCGTCTAGACCGATGATCATGATGCGACTCTCGCGGTTGCCGAAGTACGAAGCCAAGCTGTCATAGAGAGCTTCGACTGAGAAGGAGAATAGATTGCCCATAATGAAGTTGAGGTTGGGTGTGTTGGAAGGAAGTTGGAAAGTGAATAGGTAAGCGACTGATCATGGGAAGTGTGTCTAAGTACACCATCCTGAATGATGGTCGTCGAAGTTGCCTTGGCATGACATGTGCTACTGTGATTGGTGGGATTGGACCAATCACACAGCGCAGAAAAAGGAAAGTTCATCTTCAACTTGCTGTGGAAATTTCCGCTCATGAGCT
>JAIKVB010000770.1:0-19750 GCA_024679045.1 Phytophthora brassicae
ATATTATATTATATTATAATATATTATATTATCATATAATATATTGCCGTGTCATCTGCGTATCCCGCCACTTTATTATGTCGAATTGAAGAAAATGCAGGCGATTGTGATCGCTGCTGTACAGCAATTCTCAGCAGTGTCGGGCCTACAGTTGAACATTGGCAAGTCCACGGCAGTTAATCTGGGCTGCTCAGAAGGCAATGATCTAGAGGAGAGCGCCGACAACAACGTGAACGCAGACGCTTCAGTACATCGACAAGAAATTGAGGCAACCGAGAGTACCAGATATCTAGGACACATTGCCGGAACGGAGATACTACAAACGAAGCGTGGGTGAAAGCTATGGCGGCTTTACGGGTCCGACTGGCGTTAGCAGAGACAATGACGAACACAGTGATACATCGTTTTCGTTTTTCAGTGAGGTACATTGATGTCACTTAGTTTTTCTAGGACGTTCTATGTCTGGCTGAAGTCATAGCCATCTCAATCTCTCTGATCCAGAGCAGAAGATTCTCTCCATCCTTTCCTTCAAAAGTCTTAACACTCACCATGAGTGGTTTAGCTCTAGGAGCGTCATTTGACATCCTTTCCTTCAAAAGTCTTAACACTCACCATGAGTGGTTTAGCTCTAGGAGCGTCATTTGATGACTGGCGCGGTACAGAGGCCGCAACATCAGTCATTTTCTTTTGAATGTGCTCAAGTAGAGCATGCTCATAATTAGAGAAAGCCTCTAGGCGCGTATTGACAGTGTCAGGGCCTTGCGAAGCAAGATGAGTGACCCCTTTGTGTCCGATCAAAGACATAAAATTGTTAAGCCCGTCTTGTTGGCTCGGGGTTAACTGAGCGAAGTGATCCATTATCACAGAGGAACAGTCTTATGACTCAGGAGTAGGATTGACTACAAGTGCTACCAAGTGCAGCGGGGCTGCCGTAGACTTTAGCGTAGAGGAAGGCTTAGCGACTCTTAGAGTCTTAAGCAGGTTAGCAACCTTAAGTTCTGTACGAGAACTTATTGCGAGCGTAAGACAGCTGCTTACAAACTTCAAGAGTAATTAGGAGCTTTAATTAATAAAGCTACTGAACTCTTTAACTCAAAAGATTAACTGTTTTCTATTATTTTTACGTCGGCAAAGCCGGTTTTTGTATATATGAAATATACTATACCTAATCAAATGAATATCGATTGGCTGTGTGAGCCGTATTAACTATCAGGAGTCGGAGTATCGACTTAAGGAGGGATGTGATATCAGATGTATCACATCAACCATACCGTTTAGTAACCCAGTTACACAATAACATAACCCCGTTACACCTTTTTATTCAATACTGCCCTTCAACCAGTGTTTGTCGTTTTTTTAATTATGATTTACCTGGGTCTATGAAACGGGATATACCATCGCTTTGCGGATGAAAACACCAGCCCAAAACCAAAATATCTGGTTCTTGTGGCGAATCGCCGAAAGCTCTGTTTTAACCTTGCGCAGCGTGCAGGGGCCAATGCAACACTGACACGAATCAGTCTGCACACACAAAGCAATGTTAAACGTACTCAACACCAGCACGACCTATGTCTTTATCTGGCGCTGCGACTTTACCAGCGCTTGTGGCTCGAGCTGTACATGGATTACTCACCATAATGACTATAACAGACACCGACAGACAAAGAGTTCGCTAGTTCCAAGAATCGGCAATGCAAAAGGGCCCGCTTGGAACAAACCACTTGCAACAAGTGTCATAACTACGGACCCGCTTACAACAAGTGTCATAACTACGGCGGCCGTCAAGATGTTCCACCCCAACCAAGTGACCGTTGAGTCATTCGCCACGGAAATGACATCCAAATCGCACACGCCGCGACTTCTTTATAGTTGAGTGTCTGAGCACGTTCGGGGACGTGGTTCACCATCGAGTTTGCTTGCGCTCCTACTCACCCATCAGACTCCAGAGCTAAGTAGTTGTGGCACCTGGTTCGGTGTCTAGGTCTTGGTCTGTTCACTGCTGTTGCTTCTTGAAAGCCCGGCGTTGATCAGGGTGATACGACTCTCGGCATCCTCCTGCGCTCAACCTCCATCGTCTGATTCTCTTCGTCAGCTCCCATCGTTACGCTTTATGAATGTAACACAAATTAGATGCATACACTTTAATTAACTTTGTCTCCAGCGCAAACAGAATTATGCTATCGATAACGGTACAGCAGCGGCGCCTTCTAAAACTACATTAAATGCTGACATTACGTAACACCAGATAACACCGAAGAGTCACAGTAAAACCACAAAAACAACTATAAAGACAACCGTGGCGCTTGTTTTGCGTGGGGTTTAAACTAGTGGTTTGCCAACACTGCTTCAACAGCGATACCTGTTGTCCTTTGAGACGATAGTGCCCATCATTCGTCGTCTGAGCGACGGGGCAGCTAATGACGAGGAATCCGATCGGCACAGAAACGACAGTACGACGCTTACTCGACAAGAGCGCGGCACGAAGCTCTTCGCGGCAACGGCTATCAACTGCGGTAACTCAACAACATGACGATGTTTAATTGCAGCAAGGAGTATTTGAATAAGAAGATTGCGCGCCCCAAATACAAGCACTTAATGATTGTAGGTAGATCGATAGGACAGAATTAAGAAACATGGCACTACATTGTACAGCCAAACGAGCAAGACAAGCTCTCCTTCATTGATTAGGCTGAAATCGCCAACTGGAAGAACACTGAACCGGATTACGTTATTTCTTTAGAGAGTTAATTTCAGTGAACGAAATAATTAGTCGAAATATGGCCTTCTTGTAAACTAACGTTCTTTCATTCGCCTTCTAGCTTATAGTAATTTACATAATAAATACTACATCAGATGCATATACTAGAACGTGAGCCTGATCAATTTGAGTAAGGTCTTATCTTGTGGGTTTCACAAGATATTATGGAGCTGCAGGAAAGTGGGCAAAGCAGTTTGAACCGTCTGGATACCTGTAGTTATTTGATGAAAGAAGCAAGGTCAAGCGAGAACACATGAACTGAGAGTGTGTTAGGTGAGTATTATATCCTTCGATAAGCTACTGCTACACCTTCTGCTTACGCGTTAAGAGCTCTTTGGTTTCACGTGGGGCGGGACCAGATACCTCCTTGGTCGCAACACGAGCTCGATATGCTTCGATCAGCGTGTCCAGCATAGATTCACGATAGTACTTGCGCAGTTGATTTAGGACTGACGATCAGTTCTTGCGCTTGATTTCGTGTTCCTAATACCTTGAACAAGCTGGTTCTGATTCTAGGGTGTCCACGACAAGGCGGACACGCTGGCAGATGCGTGGACTCCAATCTTCAAGAAATCAGAGGCAAGCCGTGCCGACATTCACCGACTGGCGGGCTGGGCAGGAGACCCCACCGTGACGATGTCAGAACAAGGGGCCATCACTACGGATATTACAGAAGACGAAGATGAGGACAGCATTACGAGAGTGCAAAACGGGGACAGCAGTCGGTCCAGATCGTCTGGGCAACGACTGGTACTGCAGCCTGGAGGGGATTCTGGTGCCAATTTTAGCCCACGTCTACAATTTAGGGTATGAGGCTGGGGAGTTTCCTGCGTCTTTTGTGGACGCGGATACATGCCTTAAAAATTATGGGATCAAGCTAATGCGCTCAATTACAGACAGCTAGCACTGCTAAAAAACACTGACTACAAAATATTCAGTAGAATATTGGCCAGTCGGGTAAGCGCAACGCTGCCTGGCTCGATCTACCCCAACCAGAACGGATTCGTGCCCGGGGACGATCCAGGAAACATTAAACTTAATCGAGGCAGCCCAAAGATGGTACAAAGTGGTACGGACCGCCACAGCGATGATGTTAGATTTCAGACGATCTACCCCAACCAGAACGGGTTCGTGCCCGGGGACGATCCAGGAAACATTAAACTTATTCGAGGCAGCCCAAAGATGGTACAAAGTGGTACGGACCGCCACAGCGATGATGTTAGATTTCAGCAAGGCTTATGACTCGCTCGGCAGACATATGTTCAGGTCCTAGAACGACAAGGTTACCCGAATAATTTCCTCACAGCAGTCGCCAGGCTACATGACGGGACTCATGTCCGGTTCCTGGCTAATGGGGCGAAGTCTTGACGTATCCAGATAACAAGTGGCATCCCGCAACGCTGCCCACTGGCGCCTATGATATTTATCTTAGCGTTTGATCCATTATATCGACGACTAGATGGATTCAGAGGATTTCGGGGAGTCAAAGCGAAATCCGCAGCAGGGGACTTCGATCTAAGCGTGGCCGGATATGCGGACGTCACGACTGTATTTGCCCAACATCCACGCGATATACCAGCACTGATGGGTATCTTGAAGACTTTCGGTATAGCGTCTGGTTTCAATTAAACACAGAAAAACGTTTATAATTTCACTACGGAAAGGAGGAGCAACACCCGACATGAGACTACCTCCCGGACTCTCCTACCAACCCGAACAGTGGCAAGCAGATATCTAGGTATCCATGTGGGCAGCAACGTGCCAGCCACGAAGACGTGGGGAGTGGCGGAACCCCAACTACGAACGAGATTACGGTTAGCTAGCCCCAAGGTGTTAACGGTCGATCAAAGGAGCCTAATCGCGGCGGCAATAATCATATCGAAACTGGTATATATATATATATATTGGACACGCATGGCCTCAAACCGCGGGAGTACAGCATCTCGACAAGTGTATAAGAAATTAAGTATGGCCCAATTTACACACACGGTACTTGGGACGAGGGCTTGGCTCAACGCCGATATAGCCACGTTGGACAGAACGGACGGGGGACTGGGAGTACCTGACTTATGAGCCGAATTGTACGCGACAGCAGCCAGCAAGGTTACGAAGTAGGCCAGCATGGGTTCGCAACACACATTGGAACGGGGGGGGCAGCACCGAGGGTCTGCATCACGCCGGAGTACACGGACGTGAAGCCACAGGGAGTACGCGTCGGCAGACGATGTGGGCTACGGGCCGAGCTTTCTTACAGCAATGTGAAACGCCGGAGCCAGAGACTGACGGAAGCTCGGCACGCAGAGGAGTCATTATGAAAGCATTTGGCATAAACGGAACCACTCTCACTTAGGACGGGACCACGATACAAGTGGATGGTAGACTTCTCCTGGACAAACTACATGCGGAGTGGCAGAAAGACGCAGCCAACGTAAGATTAGAGTGGGTGACGGCGGCGGATCTACTGACGTTGCAAGTGATAACGAGGGACGGACGCAGAGAGACTCTGGCAGCGGTATTACAGATGCACAGATGGAACCAATTCGCGAAAGGGGACATTGGAAAATGGACCAGGATCGTTCAGGGAGTGGGAAATTGTGAACCAATACCGTTTTCGCCCAAGCAGATCACCACGAGTGGGTAGAAGAATTCCCCAGACTACTAATCACCAATTACACGGAGTTGCTGCTGAACAACAGTTTCGAAAACGAGGTTATGTTTACGACAACACCGAGTGAGCACCCTGTGATAACGAAGTTAAGAGGACAAGACCCGACTGAATTGAAAATCAACGCGGTAGTGACGGGAGCACCTAGGATAGAACCTTACCGTTGTTGGGTTGACCTCCGTCCTGGTTATGCCGGATTTGGAGGAGCTCGGCCTGGAAGACACTTAACTCCACCATTAAACCGACTTTACACGCCGAGCAGTTGCTAGCAGAACGCATGCTAAAGAGGGCGCAAAACCTAAAATTTGTAGAAAATCTCTTTGGTGCACATCAGCGCTTCTTGCTGGCCATCCATGAAATGTCTATGAGAAACTGATTCGTAATGCTACTTACTCTAGATGTCGCTGTTGTCGCAACACAAATAGGTGAGAAGCTCAGTGACTTTAAGCACAGTGGGCGTAGCCTTGCTGCAGTCAATCAGCAAGTCCCAGCGTGCTCGTACTAGGAAAGAAGAAATAGGACGCAATTAGTTACACGCTGACACTGGAACAAGTGAAGGATGACGAGGATGCGCTGATAGTATCAACCTGGAGCTCCCCCGTGATGTCGGAAACGACCATAAGTGATGACGACGACGTCGACGACTTTGCTTCAGGAAAAATTGAGGCGTTTGCTGGAACGGTGACGGAGCTTCCAGCAGCATCGAAGAATCGTCGAGCGTCTTCGTAAAGAAGGTAACAAGGTTGTACCCTGAGTTGTTACAGATATATATGGCTGTCATAACATGTTCGGACTGGGTGTTAAACTCCGAGTACGGGTACGGTCTATCCGCGGACGTGTCGCTGTTTGTGTGCAAGCAAACCAGCTAAGAATTTAGATTTATATCTGGAGCAGGAACTAAACTAAGCAACACGCATGATAGCACTGTTCAGTTTTAGTTTTGGGTCCAAAAGGAATGTGACTCTTCTGCTTTGATAATATGGCATTAGAGCTCACACCCTGAGCAACTATATCAGTGAATATTGGCTGAAGATGAAAGGTTATCAGATGGTGAAGAGTTCCCAAGGTGGATGAGGTACAAAAACGAAAGACAACCAGACAACAAGCACTGTAGACACAAATGGGCCCATGAAAACACTGGGATGATATGGTGTGGTCGGTTAAATTCGATAACTTCTCAGTATTATAGACGGCAAAACATTGTGGCGCTGGATATTCGTTCTACGGAAGAAGACATAGATACGACAAAGTTAGAAAGGAGACGCAATTCGATAACTTCTCAGTATTATAGACGGCAAAACGTTGTGGCGCTGGATATTCGTTCTACGGAAGAAGACATAGATACGACAAAGTTAGAAAGGAGACGTTTTACAATACAACGCATGAAAACTGATAGGGGTACGGAGTTTGTAAACACAGACAATAAAGGATAGCGTTTCGGACCTTTAATCCCTCCCAAAAATTTGCCGACACCCCGCCGACACGGCCATGATTGGATAAAGTCAACATGCTCCTAAACCCTACTCATCCCACTTGCTACACTGTCTACATTAATTAGTCTGACTGTCATTTTTCCAGAAAAAGTGCAAAATTCAGGTAAGTCCACGGTCGTTTTTTTAGCCTGTGAAACCGATAGACCCCGCAAACGACTTAGCTGATTGAGTGAAACTCGCCTAAAAAGCGTAGTACTTGGCCAAAAGCCTGCAACATCGATACCCTAACCCTCATATTAATTACCGTAGGCAGTGTAGTGTGTAACCGCAAATCAATTGTAGTACGCATAAGTCGACATGCCTGAAATTTCGATGCGTGTCGTCTTGGTCTTTATCTTGACAGTCGTCTTCGTACCCTTCACATAGGCAACTCCCTCTGATTGGGATGTTCCCTTCACGGAGATGTTTGCCCGCATCAGCTTGATGCTACGATCTTTCTGCATCTTCGGGTAGTCGCACTTCATGTGCGAGAGACCGTCCCTATTGTAGCGACCTTCACAATAGAAGTAGTCCTTCGACTTAGGTGCGACAGCTGTACGCGCCTTGTGCCTGCCCAGGTGCCAGTTAGTCCAGTGGGTAGTACGGGTGTAGCCGTGAATGAAGTGGCTTCAACATTGCCTCGGTTCTTGTTCATGAACACGTTGAACAGAAGAGCCTCGATCATGTCCAAATAAATGGAACCCACCATTGCAGCAATCGACTTGATTATCCCAGTACCGACTTGGGGACGGAGACAGAATCCTGATCACGTCCACCTGATTCGTATCATCGTTACACCGTTCAGCGACTCTCTCCACTGATGTCGTGCGGATTCTTTACACGCTCGATCAGCTTACCCACTGCCGTGACAGCCTGATCTGAAGGACAGTCAAAGATCAGGTTCACAGGTTCCAGCCGCACCTATGCCGCAGGCAGCGGTCCGTCGTTAAAACGAGTCGCGCAAAGCTTTCAAAATACGTACGTGGCAGCGTTAGTTGAACATCGACCTGATGTACATATCTTGGTCAGCTTAGCGCCATAATATACCAGTTTTAGCTGCACATAGTGTCTTTCGTATCAATCGGACATGGCACTTTCCAGCTGGCAGCAGCATATTCTCAAACGGAAATGATGGCTCTTCTAGCCCCTTCAGCATTGCCTTTTAACGCACCGCCGATGTCTTCCGACGTAGGTTCCCAATGATGAGGTCTTTCCAGAGACCGAAATGTTTCAGGTCAATTTTTCGCTCTTTACTTGAAATGTTAAAGTAAACAAAATCTTTAAGCTTCCTTATTTAGCTTACTTATCATATACATATTGTTATCCTACAGATGTGCTCCGTTTTTGTAATGAACTCTTAAGCACTAGTAGGATGATCACAGTAGTGTATTACTTATCTAACTTTATCCCTATATTCCTATTAGCCAGTGCTCTAGACTCGTGCTCGGGTCTGAGGCCAAAATAGGAACTGGTCTTTGGACTGTATCCTCGACGGTCTCACTTCGCAGCCTCTTATCGTCATCGCACTATTAGTAGCAGGGATCTCACTGCCGTGTACTATCCAGACCATATGTGCCCTCTAGTACTTGCCATGGTTTCCTAGAATACTATGATATTGTATGGGTCCCATTCTCGAAAATAAATAATTGACACGGGCTTAGAAAGACAAAGAAATACATACATTATTGCTGTATGTGCATGTGCAAAAATCAATAACTGCAATATTTCTTGCGTACGACCTTTCGCACAGTTAATCTTCAAAAATAGAACATTTCGAGCTGTAGCGGACTCATCGCTTGGCGGAGAGTAGCAAGAACCAGTTTTGCTTGGCTGAAAAAGCGTTCGACAAGATTCGAGGTAGGTGGGATGAACTTGGTATGCATTCCAGAAGCCCCTGTTAATCTTCAAAAATAGAACATTTCGAGCTGTAGCGGACTCATCGCTTGGCGGAGAGTAGAAAGAACCAGTTTTGCTTGGCTGAAAAAGCGTTCGACAAGATTCGAGGTAGGTGGGATGAACTTGACAGCATCATAATATGATATTATCTACTCAGGCATTTCACAGATGTCAGAATTTAGACAAGATTTACAAATAAAGTGACACGTACGTGTCCTTTGTTTGACGGACTCGCTTCTGTCGCTTGAGAGCTCGCTCTACAAACCCGAGCTTTTCATCGTCTGTCTCGCCATTGTCGGTACTTGTATCATCAGCTAGAGGCCACCATGACTCAATTTGGTCGGATAACAACAAACTAGCTTCGCCCTTTCAAATATCGGGAATTTCACCACGTTAGCGTTGGGAGCCAAATAGCTCGCGAGAGACGCCTTTTCTCAATTACCCGTCAAATAAGGTACGCGCATCGAGCATGGAAATGGTTCCTTCCTCCTGCAACATTTTCAACACCGATTCATAGTCTTCCAGCTCAACGAGGGCACGGGTAAATTTCTTCTCTTCCGTTCGTGAAGGTAACGGGCAAACAATATCGTCGCTATCGAGATCGATAAACTCTTCAGCTGAAAGTAGCGTTTCCTAAGTAGACGACCAGTGGGTAGCCTGACGCATGATACGGCACAAATGCTTTTTGCGACTACAGAGTACAGTACAAATATAAAATTAATATCCCATACCAAGAATAATTTGGCAGGATATAGGTTACCTGAGCTTGGCCGCTTCATTCAGAGTATTCAAATTCTTCATTAGCTCATAATCTTTGCCAGCGCATCCTCTTACCCTCTCAAGTAGTCCTCTAGCGCAAGATTCAACCTGTGACTAGCACACCCAACAAGGGGAACACCAATCAGTCCAGCAAGACACCCGTTGACCGAACAGTTATCACCAACTAAGTACACGATACTGGAGAGGTCACGCTTCACGTAGGATAGTACTCTCTTCAAGTAGGCAACATGATTCACGGCCGTGTGATGGGGATCTTCGGTGTCATCGTCAAGAAGTAGTGCATAGTAATCAGGACGGTTTCCGGGTTGCCATCATGACCGAAAACAACAAACACGCCAACGAAGTGCTCCAAATTGTGCGTCCATCCGTCAAAAGCATACCGAATTTGACAGGGATATATGATGCCGGGACTTGTTCGACCTCACGAGTAACCAAATCGACGTACTTTACCAGAGTATCATCGCACATCGGCTTCAGTTTCGTAAACAGCCTCGTCAATCATTTTCACAAAAGGTTAAAGGGGGTCCGCACCAATGATCCAGTCCATCCAACCATAAATCGTTGCGGTTTTCTTGTCAATAAATCTCACTAGCGTTCCAGTTTTTTGTTGTCCAGTGATGCATAATGGCTTCGTAGTCGGCGTGTTGGTCGACAACATGGCTAAAAAGATTGCCACAACCTCGTTTAGAGTCTTGTTTTCGTTGAACCCCGCACCGACACCGATAATAGTCGGTACACTCTTCATTGTCGTCGAGAATTAGCGGGCGAGGGTGTGGAGGCAAAAGCAGTGAGTCCACGGGGGATATTTCGATGTGATGTGAGTCTTGTTGTACGGAAATATGCTGCTACAAGCCTTAAGCGATGCTCGTGTCCATTCATTTGAATGACTGGGCGTGGATGATCAAGGTTTGTGCCGTAATTTCATTGGTCAATATCTTGTATCTCAACAATCTGATTGGTAGAAAATTTGAAGCGGGAGTCAAAAATCAATAACTCATACTCATACCAAGACAAAATACTTAATTGTAGGGTAGCTTCAAAATCCGCAAAATACATTATTGCACCCGTATGTATGGCAATATATTGAACAACCAAAATATTTTTAGGAAACCCTGGTACTTGCCAGTCCGTTGGGAGGTGTTCCATATATCATCTCATTGTGCGTTTTTTGTCCAGGACGTCTCATAGGTGTGCGATTTTGCACATAAGTCAGGTTCATCAGTACCAACAATGCTCCATATCAGCACCTTTAAAAACAAGCGTACACTATCCAGTTTGATCTGATGGTCTCTGTCGGCGGCTCCATTCTCTTCTGGGCTGTAGGTATTTGATATCTGAAAGACAATACCCTGTCACTTGCAAAAGCTTTTAAATGCCTTTGCAAGTGACAGGGTATTGTGCATTTAAATGCCGAGTGTACAAATTGAGTGTCACAATCAGGTCTAATTCTCCGAATAATAAACTTGCCGTCACGTTCAAGTTGTAGCAGCAGTTCTGTAACCTTTTCAAAAAATCAGCTTTGTTGCGAAGAACGTACTTTCAACACCATGACCTGTCGTCTGCGATACTCAGAAAGTATTTAATTGTGCCCACAAATCCATATACTCCCATGGTTTTCATTGGAGCGTTGGTGCCCATGTGAATCGTACTAATAGGCTTTATGTCTTCTGAGCGTTTGGTATTACGATAGGACATCATCATCTTCTTCACCTCCACACATGTGCTGCAGAAGAAGGGTTTTTTCTTAGTCTCGATGCTGACAGTGTTGGCATCCCACTAATTGTTTTGTACTCAGTATGTTTATAACTGTGTCTTTACTTAAAATGCCCAGCTTGACATGCCATTCCTGCAATAACTTTTGTAGTCGCGCCGTCCCAGGGACTCCTAGCGGTTGGTAGGGTTGTAGTGTTACTGTATTGCACAATAGTTGCCGTTCTCTAACTGTGTTGTGCTGCACATAAAACGTACCGCTGATTGTCTTTGCCACAAACACTACCGTCTTACCCCGCAACAACCGCCTAGACGGTCTATTTCAATAGAACGAACACTAGGCGGTGTATTCCTATATAGCGCCTAGGCGTTCAATTACGGACAGAGACGAAAAGTCAGAAGAGAATCAATGTATTCAATTAAAAGTCAGAAGAAAATATAAAAATTAAATAAAATGTGAATGCCGTCAACCTGCATAGCAAAATAGGGGCCGATCCGAGCAATACAAATTGTTCGAGTTGCATCAGGCACTTCGTACGTGTACGTTGACATGACCCTGCAGTCATCGTTGAGCGTCTTAACTTGGATGTTGCAGCAGTGTAATCTTGGCGCAGCAAACAATATCAGCTCACCCGTATCCGTTTCTCCTTGTCGTAAAGCTGCAACATAGTCTCCGTCGAGTGGTCCGTCCAAGTTCTCTAGGCCCTCCATAAAATCTGCTAGGAAGTTAATGTAGCCATCATCAGAGCTCGCCAAGCTGTGTTGAAGGCAACAAAAAACTCGACTCGATCTCTTCTGGAACGTACCAGGTTGGTGGATGGCGTCCTCACGGTCATCATTATCGTCAATTAAATGGTGGTAGTGATTGTACGAATCATGCATGTCCATAGTTGACCCAATAAGGTCGCGTAGTGGAGGGTGTAGCGCTACCTCAGAGAAAGTCGACCGTGCAACAAGGCCGCAAAGTCGAAAAGCTTTCTGAACATTCTCTAATTTCTGCGTCGGTATCCTACCTATTGAGAAACGTAAAAATAGCGCGGCACTTTTGGATTTCCTTTTTGTCTGAAGTTCTTTATCATCCAGGGCTTTTCTAATGCAACCATCGAACTTTTCCGAATAAAACTCCTGAAACTCCTGTTTACGGCTACATCGAGCGGTTGAAGTAAATTTGGCAAATTTTTTGACAAATTTAAAAAAATAACCAATTTGGGGGTACCAACAATACAAAAAATATTGTAGCGCTGCAAACGCTTTTCGTCGAACAATTTTACGTGACATACGTAACAGTCGATTATGTACGAAACTGGTTGTCTGTAGAACTGTGTATTCTTCCTGCTGCAGATGACGTCCTCGGTGTGACGGAGAAGAATGTCATCATTCCACATACATGTGGCATTAACATGTACCAGGATTTCATCCGGTACAGCAGGTTTTCTTTTAACTTCGAAAAAAGTACGTTAGGGGTCAGAAACGGGCCATCTCCAGTAATGTCAAAAGTCGCTGTAAAGCCTGCCACTTTTCCTAAGTAGAACTTCCCTGCTGCCTCGAGTTGTGATAGTTCGTTTTGGTTCTGTCTCGAAATACCTTGGGACCTAGGTTGAATTTGATGCTCCTGGATGAGTCGCTGGGCTTTTTCGATAAAATCGTTGCAGATGTCTCTAGTGCCAGGAGGAAGCGTGCTGGTGCTCGTTTGACGACGAGAAACGAGGTTGTACTTTTTTTAAACCGCGACAACCACCCCGAAGACGCAGCATAGCCACCAATGTGCTCTGTCTCCACTGATCCGTCTTTGACCATGGCGTCGTAAATGTTTAAAGCCTTTAGTTGAATGTACTTGTCTTTGACACGTAGTCCTTTAAGGTTTCTCGCACTAACCCATTCATGAAGCTGAAGTTCCAGGTTCTGATATTCGGCTTCCCGGCCGGATCCTGGACTATACGCAGCGCACACGTGGTAAAGCGACGGTCTTTTGACACATCCTGCAATTTCTGAAAAGATGCTACGCACTCGCGGACCATTGAGGGAGAAACCTCGTACTTTTACGCCAATGCATGATACCCGCACCCTTTGACATTTTTCTTGTACTCAGACACTACAGTGCAGTTGAAATGAAGAGTGTAACTGTTACGCTTTTTGTCTAATTGCATGGTAGACGACTAGTAGTTGAGTAGAAGAGCGCTTACTTTGGAATGTTTTAAAGGCTCAAAAGCAGATGAGTGGGTGGCGACAGTGAGTCATAAGAGCGATGTTCCAAGCGAATGGTGCAGGCGTGCCAGTCCAGCAGCCGTCGTCTGTACGCCTGTTCGTTCTATTTGTTCATGCCTTCAAATCGAGGTATTCACACCAAAAATATAATTATTTTTGCTCGTTTAGACCGCCAAGGCGGTTGTTGCGGGGTAAGATGGTAGTCTATTGTTAAATAGTACAAATTTGAACTCGCCTGTCTGCTATTCACAGAGGTCGACAGCATCGAGGATGCTTTTACCTCTAGCTTTCTCAGTTTTAATCCCATGTTGCTCAAATTGTCAGGATCCCTTTCGCTAGCTACCATTACTTTATGTGCAAATCTGCGTGATTTAGCTCCTAAAAAGTAGCTAGAAACGGCTCCTCCTATTTTAGGAATATTTCCTATAAGCGTCTCAGCCAATGGGTATGTAGTATTTATACTGTACTTTCACATAAGCTTCCTCTTCCGATATGATAATTGATTATAATAAAGAGGGCTACTTTTTTTCTTACAAAACAAAGGTCTAAACTGCTAATGCTTGTACCGCGTTTTCTCGAAAACTACTCGATAAAAACGGTTTTTATCGCCACATAGTAAGTTTTATGACCACAAAGAAGATATCTATGTCGAAAAAAGTATGAGTAAAAAAAGCGTCCTCGATGCTGTCGACCTCTGTCAATAATTTCATACCCTCCCTTTTTTAGCCAGAACTCGCTAAGAATATTTGACTTGGCGTGTGGTAAATTATCGTTATAACACTGGAAATAATGTAATATTTTCAAAAAGAAATGGCTGTATCCCCTGTGGGCCATGGAAATGCAATTTTACAGTGCCAATGTGTGTATATAAATGTTTAGACCCTTTTGCAAATGTAAACATGTATCCATTGTCGGGGTGTATGCCGAGAAACTTCGTCTCATCGCTGGTTAGACTTTGAGTCCAATACATACGAGTCATTTATCAGCAACATTTCAGCATTAGGCAGACAGGGCTCCAAAGATCGTACTTTGTCTTCAAGCCGCATCTTCTTGAGATTCAGCTCATGTTGCTCATCAGGCTGTGCGTCCTTTCTGCCATCCGGCGCTTCTTCAATGGCCTCCGTTGACGCCAATGTTGCGCTAAGCAAACATCGAATCCATTGGTTCGTCCGATTCTTGCACGTCGAGCATTTCTTGGTACCGTCCAGACGTAAGTGAAAGGTCTTGCACACCGCTCGGAGGGCTTACAGATGGGGTTGGCTGGCATAGCCGGACTGATTTGCAGCACAAGCATCAGCCGACACTCCTGTTGACAGGCCTTCATCCAGTGGTATCTCACGCCGATCCGGTACTTTGGCCCTTCCTTGCCCTTTCCTATCATCTTGAGTGTAGGATTGTAGAGATATTGACGAGTCTTCACACTCGGTCTCGAACAAATGTTGCGTCTGAAGACCTTCGCTTTCATGTCCAATACACGCTTAGGACAGTCGTACTCTTTATGCGGTCCGAGGATCTTCATCGAGTTGTTAAAACCTCCGCAGTAGTGACACTTCATGACACCTAAATTGTCATGCGTATCCACAAATAGGCGGTCAGCTATTTCCTCTTGCCCATTACGGCACTCTTACTGGTGCCGCGTCAACACGACTGATGGGTTACTCTCTTGCCAGAATCCAAAAATCAGATTTGGACGCACACAGCTTGTCCGTCACATTTTCGAACTTAAAAGATTCAGGCGTAAACGCAACAGCCGATCCCCAAAGATGCTTAGGTAGAACAGCCAGTACTTTGACCAGCATCAGCTGGGCCGTAATTAGACCAGTGTGAAGTGCTTCATATCCGTTCACGTTGACCTGTTTGCGCACAGCGTCCATATTTGAGAGAGGTGCTGGGCGTTCTTGAAGCCACCATTGACAAGCTCGTCAAACTTCGGCACCAGTCCAACGACGCCTGCAGCGTAGCTGAGCCCGTACTGTGTTTCCACAAGGCGCCAAATCACGTGGACTTGTTTGTCTTTTTGGGCATCTATTCCTAAACTACTGGACAGAGTCTCGCTCAGCAATCGCTTGATGGACAACGCTTGTGAATCCAGCAATGCTTCGTGCAAATAGTGCTGCCATGTCGCATCTTTGTCCCCAGCTGGCAGTGCGCATGACAGTTCAGACTGCTTCTCCACCAAATCCTCGTAGCGAGTTAGCGGTTTATCACGCTTGTTCATTATCTCTTCAAGCTTTCGCTGCTTGTTCATCGACCGAAGATGGATAAGAATCTTGCTATTCCAAGCCACAAAGTGCAGCGAGTCCCCGCTGAGCTTGAGAGCAATCACAGAGAACATGTTTTTCTCCGACTTGCTCATATTACTTGAAATATTATAATGAACTCTTAAACACTAGTAGGATGCGAACAGTAGTGTATTACTTATTTAACTCTATAGCTATTTTCCTATTAGGCAGTGCTCTAGACTCGTGCTCGGGTCTAAAGGCAAAAGAGGAAGTGAGCTCGTCTTCAGACTGTGTCCTCGACGGCCTCACTCTCAGCCTTTTATCGCCATCGCACTATTAGTGGCAGGGAGCTCACTGCCGTGTACTATCCATGACATATGTATCCTCTAGTACTTGCTAGTCAATATATTATCATCTTAGAGGCTGTTTGTGCCTCATTTCTCCATTTTTCTCTCAGTCGAGAAAATTTGCGACATCGTTCAACACTCTTCTGAAGCTAAAGAGGAAGTGAGGAACTCGTCCTCGCTTTCTTGTGTTTTTCTTCTTCTCAGCGCACTATGTTTACTTCGGTAAGAAAGAAGGCAGGAGCCAATAGGAATTGGCTCCAAACCATCCATGTGGTCTCAGTACCGTAGGCTATCTCGATACTTCATATAGCATAACCAATAACATACTATGATTTACAATGTCTCGACCTGTGCTACCTACCGCCTATGCCGGAATTATTTACCGTACATACCGTCCCGTGGGATCGGCAGAGCACTGGGCTGAGGTCCGTCGGACCCATGGCTCAACAACGAGTGTTTCTACGTGCATCTTGGATTTTTCCACAGGCGTCACGTGCGTCGCGAACTTCTCCACGGGATATCAGACTTTTCCACGGGTGTCTCTACGTGCATTTTGGACTTCATCACGGGCGTTTCCACGTGCGTCGTGGACTTTTCCAAGTCCTACAGCTTGGTGTCTAGCAAGAAATATGGACTCACGGTCAAAATTCCAATCAATTAATAGCACCAAATATAACGGGGCCTGGCCCAGATAAGTGGATTGTGACCAATCTGGTGTATCCGCATATTGAGGTGTTTTCACCTCATAGGTTATAACCTTATTCTGGAGTTGTCACTTCATAGTTAATGTGACACACATCGCCGAGTATAAGTACGGTTCGTACTTATGGAAGATACATGGTCTCTGCTCCACTCATTAAGGACTGGTGATTATGAGGAGTGCCTTATTTAGACAGTTTACGGTACTTAAGATTTATTAGCGAAACCATATAGAGACAACGACTAAAAAATCCAGCAGCACTGATCACCATGCTGTATAGTAAAGCTCAACAACTCCAACCGACAAAAAAAACTCGGCAAAGAAAATTACCCAGGATTTGATTGGATAAAATATGATCCGACGCGACAAAAAACACACAGTAAAACGTTCATTTGCAAAAAAAGAGATTGACTTGTTTAATCGTTACCTCAGGTTATCGAGGAATAGCTTTTTCGAAGCTACGTTTTACGACCTCTTCATCTAAAGTTTCTCAAGCCGCAATCGTAGCCTTAATGGCACGCAGGCGTCTCACTTTAAGACTGCCCTTCTTCACACCCTTAAAGCCGTCACGAATCGACGCTCTCAACGGCCCCATAACGCCTACGTCCAGCGGTTGACAAACCGCTGTACTATTGGCAGGAATTGAATTCGTTGTAGATTTAGCTACCTCGGCTACAAGACCTGTCCCTCCTCCGAATCATGACCATCATCTATTTAGCCGAGAAGGACAGAAGGCTCCAAAATCTCGTACTTTAATAGCTTTTCAACAAAAAACTTCCAACCTACATTTCCATCCACGCATTCACCTGGGTAATATAGAAGTGCCCGGGCGGAAAAGTTGAAATTTCATTCTTTTCTAGATATCCGCCCGGCTTGCCTCGGATGATGAACAGCATCGGAAATGTTTACCTTTGAAACACAGTAAAATTCATAAAAGTAAGTTTTTTAATAAATACAATAATAAAAGAATTTAAACGTACCGTTCGCGCGAGTCGTAAGCACAGCTGTCAGTCTGCCTGAGTGCTTCTGGAGACCAACAATATGAGCGGGGTCTCTGTTGAGTGATGACTCTTGTCGCACATTAGAGAGAAAGGGGAAATGAGGCGCACAAAGCCTCATTACCTCTCTAAGATGATAATAAATTGACTAGCAAGTACTAGAGGACACATATGGCCTGGATAGTACCTGGCAGTGAGCTCCCTGCCACCAATAGTGCGATGACGATAAGAGGCTGGGGAGTGAGGCCGTCGAGGACACAGTCCGAAGACGATCTCACTTCCTCTTTTGGCCTCAGACCCCGAGCGCGAGTCTAGAGCATTGGCTAATAGAATAAGAGGAATAGAGTTTAACAACTAATACACTACTGTGAACATTTCCTACTAGTGTTTAAGAGTTCATAACAATATTTCAAGTAACATGAGCAAGGCTGAAGTTAACAAGTCCTCTGTGAGCGCCCTGAAGTTCAGTGGGAATTCGCTGCACTTTGCCGCTTGGAAGAGCAAAATTCTCATCCACCTTCGGTCCATGAGCAAGCAGCGAGCGCTTGAAGAGATCATGAACAAGCGTGAAAAACCGCTGACTCGCTACGAGGATTTGCTTGAGAGCCAGCCTGAGTTGCCACCAGCTCCGCCAGCTGGGGACAAAGATGTGACGTGGCAACACGATTTGCACGAAGCTCTATTGGATTCCCAAGCGTCGTACATCAAACGATTGCTGAGTGAAACACTGCCAAGTGGGTTCAAGGGAATTGATGCCCAAAAGGACGAGCCAGTGCACGCGATTTGGCGCATTGTGGAAAAACAGTACGGGCTCAGCAATGCTGAAGGCGCCGTTGGACTGGTGCAGAAGTTTGACAAGCTTGTCAATTCTGAATTTAAGAACGTCCAGCAGCGGTTCCAAGATCTGTATGCTGTACGCAAACAGGTCAATGCGAACGGGAATGAAGCACTTCACACTGGACTAATCACGTCCCAGCTGATGCTGGTGAAAGTGCTGGCTGTTCTGCCGAAGCATCTTTGGGGCTCGGCTGTTAAGTTTACGCCTGAATCTTTTACACTGGAAAAGGTGACGGACAAACTGTGCGCCATTTTTGGCACAAAGTCCAAATCTGATATTTGGGCTCTGGCAAGAGAGTCGCCCGTCAATCAGTTGACGCGGCACCTGTAAAGCCGAAGAGTACCGTATTGGGCAAGAGAAAATACTCCGACCGCCCAATTGTGGATACTCATCACAATTTAGGTGCCATGAAATGGGTTCATTATCACAGCTACCAACAAATCAGTCACACTTTATCAGCACTGCCCACAAATGTTGTGATTGGTTGTTAATTAGCCCTATGGGAACAACCCTCGATAGGCTCATTTGAGTTCTGGCGGAGAGAAGGAAAACGGCGAGAGAGCGAAAAGAGCAGCTACTCTTAGCAGCGGAAGAGGCGTTCAACCATGGAGCTCCTACGAGGTAGGTGCACAATTTCTTTGCCAGAAGGGCGTCCATGCGCATGCACAACTGACAAATTTGAAATTTTTAATAGCGTGTACATCAATGAAGACCACAGACGGCAATGCGCGTGAGCCGAAGAAACTGTGGTGAAGCGGGCGTATAATCGGTGCGTATTTGCTGGAACACCTAATACGTATCTTGTTGAAATAATAACAACAGGAACTTTGTGAGCTGGAGCAACGGCAAGCAGTCGCAGCCGAAGCAGATATTATTGCGCCTGACTTGGCATTAAGGAAAGGGAAGAACGCTCGTACATATCGCGAGCTGTAAGATGTGCTGTAAATTGGGTTAAAGTGCTAATGTATCTGCTATTGGTAATTTGTCTTCATTAATGCGTGAGCAGCCTGTTTATTTTTGGCGTGCATCTTGCAGAGCTCTAATTGGACATCCACCTACCAGATATATGCCTGGTACTATATCACTTCCAGCTTCAGGTGTCACGTTCGCTTTGTTGGGACATGATGCTACATTGTGACCGTCGGCCACTCCACATCCA
>JAIKVB010000771.1:0-19729 GCA_024679045.1 Phytophthora brassicae
TGATAGGATAAAAAGTGAATCATGAGATGGTTTTGACCAATGATATTTCTCTGGCAGTTTCTTGGCGGTTCCTCCGCTGTCGCTGAACCGACCCGATTCGGCAAATTTGGGCGATATTCACAATAAATATAAATGATATTGTCGGGTTCCCTGCCCCAGGTCCACATTTTGAAAGTGACGCCCCATTTTGGGAAATACCCTTCTGAAAGGTCTTTCAAAAAGGTTTCCATAGGCCTCATTTATTACGTAATTGGGAATTACACTTTTTTTAGTACTCGATTAAAATTTATATTACCAAGTGCGGCTATAATTCTGACGCGACCTAAAAGTAAATTTTGCCTAACCTACATGGTCTTTTTCAACTTCGATCGCTGAAAATGGTGGTTAGTTTGGCCCTCTTTCGATCGCTGAATAAGTTTCTTTCTCTTTAAAATTAAGACGACCTCTGAGCCCTCAGTTTGCAGGAAGTTCTCAGTTTCCGGCACTCGAGCTCCACTTGTCGCGTGCGGCTATAATTTCGGCGCGCGCTGTACCGATACCTGTAAAAAGGAAAAGGAGGTCGCAAAAAAAGACCGAGTTCAAAAGATGAGACCGTCGCTTTTGAAGTGGACTTTATGCTACGGTAACGAGCGAACAGCGCGGCGGCGCGCAAACAACTCGCTACCTTAAGTCTCTCCATTCAAGCTTTATTTCGCAAGTGGCATTGGGAACGAATACGATTCAAAAAATTAAATCGCTAAATTATACTTGAAGTATTTATAAGTTGTGTATGTGCGTGCATCATTTACATGTACTTACTTCTTAAAACTGGAAAAATCTTAGTCGCTGGGCAAAAACTCCATCGACTTGTCTTACATTTGCTGGTCCTCATTGGAAGGATATATTGGTATGGAGTCGAGCAACCATGACAGTTCAGTCATATCGACTTCATTGAGACCGCCAGGAGCCGGTGCCGTCAGAGGTTGCATGCTGCGCGACTCGGCATACGGTTCATACGAATGGTACAGTCCGCTCATGTCCTGGTTGGGGTGGATCGATGTGATGACACCCTCGAGATACTGAACCCGCTTCCAGAGCTCACAAACCATGTCCTCTAGATCCTGAACGTGCTGCTTCTTGCGGTCTCGGTCGCGCTGTGCCGACACGCGGTTCTTTTTCTTCCGGATCTCGTCTGCGCTAAGTGTGCGCATATCTTCATCAGTGAGTGCGATGGGTGTTCGTGGGCGACGTGTTCTTGGTGGTGGACACTTGCCGATTTGCACTGCGTTATTTCGCTGGGGAGAGGATCCTCGTGCCAACAAACCGGAAACATCCGTAGCGCTAATCGTGGGAACCAACATGGACATTCGTTCCAAAATTTGTATTTCCAAGTAACTGCGTGTGCTTTGTGAGCTCTACCAGGCAAATTGATTAATGGACTGATCTCATGGATGATTTGCCAGTACATGACTCCAAAGCGGTACAGTCAGTAACTTGTACTTCCAAGTAACTGCGTGTGCTTTGTGAGCTCTACCAGACAAATGGATTAATGGACTGATCTCATGGATGATTTGCCAGTACATGACTCCAAAGCGGTACAGTCAGTAAACCAACACTCATGCTGCATCCGACAGGGCACAAGTCGACATAGCAGCGGTGCAATCACCTTTCGTGTAGGTAATAGCTACATTGACAATATCAAGAGATGAAGCTATTCATCGTCCTGCAAAAATCAATCCATTTCCATTTGGATGCGAAGTACAAGTGGACACAAGAAAGTGTACCCAAAGAAAGTCAGTCAGTATGGATTTTATCTAACGTCAGAGGCTACCTACCAACTGTAGACGAACAATTGTATCCGATTTCGGAGATTTTACTTACTTCTGACGTGGCATAAGTATGAAACAACGCTACACTGCCAGTTGCTCAAAGAAAAACACATTTCGCATGATATATTCCAGATTGAAGCAGAATACTACTGTGTACCGACATTCTTTAGGAAATGGATCCGTTTGTGGGCTTCTGCAGCTAGCCGTTGAAGCGGCAGTTTTCCGTCGTGCGGTTGGAAGACGAAGAACTGTTCTCCTTGCTTGGAACTCTCTTCAAAGCCACACCAGCGCATAAACGACTTGGCAGCTTCGTCGCCTAGTACGCTAATATTTGAGGTAAAAAACTTGTTGCTGGCGCGGATACACTGGAATTTCGGCTCCTCTGGCTGTTTTGAAATGTTATCGAGGTAACGTAAAGCTGTGGAAAAAGAACAACACGATGAGCCATCAGAGATACAGCTACAAGCAGCACGGTAAAGATTCCGAACCAGCAGAAATTGCAGTTTCGCGAGATGCTGACGCACTTGCCGACAGCGTTTCCAGTAGAGATTTCCTCGCTTCACCTAGAATATTAACTGTAAGAATGCAATGTTTTTACCAAATGAAGCAAAAACAAGCCGGCTCACCTTCACGAGACTCCACCGTAGTATTTTCTAGCACAAAAACAATGATGTCCGCCAACTGATTACTCGTCTTGAACGAGATGGAACGGATTTCGCTTTTTGCTGCTGTGGCTACCGAGAAATCCCCACCGCCTTTGCCTCCACAACTGACTGCGCGTCCAAAGTTGGTATGAAGAGTGATCGAATCTGTCCAAGCACCTTTACGACCACTCACTCTTGTGATAATCTCGTCCTCAAGCAACTCAAGACAGACTGTCGGGTGTAAAGCTTGACTCTTTGCTTTGGCATTTCCAATCAATGCACCAGAAATGGTAGCCGAAGAAGCACCGGAGGACTGAGCTTTTCCGTACACAAACTGTAGCCCGTCGAAAAATTCCCCACCCCACACTACACAGCAGCAGACAGATCAGTCAATTAGTATTAGAGGCTCTAAATTAGAGCGACGCAGCAGAAGTTTGTTAAAACATCACAACTTTTAACGCGTTGAACGTACTCAGAACTTGAACAACACGATACCCTGACTGTGCCTTTGCCACATCATCGAAACACTGTTGCCCACTGCGCTCTCCATTAGTGCCAAACGCTCTCAGTGGCGGGACAGATACAAAGTTTCTTTTCATAGTTTCGCAAAAGTCTCGAGCTTCTTCAGGCAATTTGGCTGCTGTCACAATGACATGGCTTATCACAGCAGCACCGCTAGATACCCACTCAGCAGGACCCTCAATAAAGGCGATTTCATCATCGACCGGTGATGCGTTTACTGTCACCACATCCACTTTCCCCATTTCCGTCCCGTTGATGTACATTGTGACCGAGTTTATGCCGCGTACAACAGCAACGTGAGCGTATCGACCAAACTCTATTACGGAGTTCGAGCAAACAGTGGATTTGGGGCTTTCGTTCTCGGCTTGCAACTCGAAAGAGAATTGTTGGTCCGACTTATTCCAGGCTACACGGAAGTTCACCGAGTTGGAACAGTCCAAACCTCCAAGTCGTCCCGCTAGAATCTTCACTTCCTCGTCATCTCCCGATCCGACCGTTCCGCTCCGATCAAAGCGGGCAAGAAACGATAACATACATCCATCTTGAAGAAGGGTGTTTTTTGCGCAAATTGCTAAGCGTCGACCTCCAAGAAGCTGCATACCAAACGATTTTTCACTCCCACAATTTGGAATCTGGAATGGCTTCCTCAAAGAACCTTGGTGCTTATTTTTTGCGTGGTTGTCATGTCCTGAAATGTCCATAAGGAGCAAATTCCTATCGGTAGTTGCTAAATCTTGCAACGACAAATACACCAATGGTCTCTGTTTCCACAAGAAGCTGCGAACTTCCATTGGTTCTGCGAGACACCATAACATCGCCAATGATTCCGCCGAGAACCCATTCGAGCTTAATTTCGTAACCACTTCGATGGCCTGTGCAGCTCTCGCATTTACATCGGAAGGTGCTTCTGGGAAACTGGATCCTGTGCGACCAGTAAGACAGAAAGGATTAAAGCACTGTGGTGATTGACAGCCAACAACGAGATTTTTACAGATCTGTTGCAACATGTCAGCAACGGTTGTCGAGGTGACTGCTGGTTGCACACCCGAAGTCTCAATAGCTGCTGCGTCCTCCTTCCCGTCTTCGTTGCGTTGACTCTTCCACTCCGCAGAACCTGAAACACGACCTTTTGTCTCTGTTTTTTGAACAATACGGCCACGATGTAGCTCCTCCCTTTCACTCTTTGCACGCTCCTTCAAAACTGTTATTCTGTCAGGATTCTGTCTTTCCCATAGACCGCGATTGATCTGGCTGATCGTTGTGTCAAGCCACTTTTCACTCACGTCTTGGCGCCTTGAGCGCATATCAGCCCAGTTTTGCGTGTATCGCCGAGCTGTGTCGACCACTTCATCATGAGCAAAGGAAAATATGTAGGACAGTTTCTTGCCCCAGCCAACCTCATACGTCAGAGGACTGTCAAGCTGATTTTCGCATGAATCGCAGTGTAGCCACCGTTTAAAATGCTCAGAATAAACTTCAGTCCACACGTGATCAGTAACATCTAGGACGTATCGGGCTTCGAATCCCATTGTCCGACAGCAAAGAGTGAAACAGTTGGCCCACTCGCCGCAACGACCGGTGCGTGTATCAAGCAACTTCACGGGGTCGTTATAGCGAGGAAATCTGGTAAATCCACCGCACGCTGGGCACTGATACACCTCCACGCGGCTCGCGTGGCCAGCTTTTTCTTCAGGCGTGCTCGGCCCCTCAGTTCGTACCGATTGAGTCTTTTCGTGGCTACATGCTGCGCATCGAGGTTGATTCATCCATGAGAAAAACTCGTTCTTGAACCAATGCAGTAGCTGCTTAACGAGTTCGTCCTGGTACAGCGGCATTGGTGTGGGGTTGGCTCGTGCGCGCTCATGCAGTTTATCGACCGGAATCCGTTTCAAAGCCTCCTCTTGCATCTCTTTACTCTCGTAAGACTGAACTCGCTGAAGTCCACTTTGTAAACGCTGTACCATTTCCGGTTGATGCTGGAGATAGTGCGTCTCCATTATTGAACCATCATCCCGCATCCGCGCAGCTGCAAGGACAGGTTGAGCAACAACGAGGCGTTGTTCATCCAAATCGAAGACGCTATTCATGTTAGCCAAATGACGAGCAGCAAAAAGGCATTCACCGAACTCGCTGTGCTCACGACTCGAGTCACAAACAAAACCACCTAGAGGTGAAAGTCGATAATACAGAAAAACTGGCTGAGCACCTTGAACGCCTTCGTTTAAATTTCGAGAAATCTTCACGTACGCGGGGGATGGAGGAGATTTGTCCCCGATGACAACAGCAATGTCAGTGATAGCAAGCGTTTCAAGCTGCTCCATGTTGCCCTTTAGCTGTACTGAATCGTATCCAAAGCAAGTTTGCAAACCGTTTCCATCTCCTATAGCCTCACCGCTATTGCCAATAACATTAAGGAACTTTTCTGGTGCACGAACCCCTCCCTCTGCAGAGTCACCACTACCAAGTCGTCCAAACAGAACGTGAATCTGTGTCAGTGCACGAGGACCCCCACGCTTTATACACATATACATGTAGTCACCCGAAGCAGAGTAATTCAATTCCACAGGCAGCTTCGTAAATCCAGGCGGAGCAGCGACATCCACGTCACCAGCAACTACCGCAACCTCCGAGATGAACCGCGACGCCAATTCTTTTGACGCATTCCACTCCATCGGATGCACAGGCTGGAAACCTGAAATTAACAACATCATAGTGAGGATTTAAACAACGCGATACGAGCATGAACCGTTTTCACATGTTACCTGTTGTGCATGTTCTGGCACAGGGTTCACAGATGAGCGTGGCTAGCGGTTCCCCTCCACTAGGAACGACCTTCCTGAAAGCAGCTTGCACCACTGCAGTATCTCCAAAAGTGCTTTTAGTGCAGATCTCTCTCCAGTCACTCGCCAATTCCGGCACATCAGCAAGTGTTTCAGCACTGTTAAAGAGGAAAAAGCGAGGACGGAAATCCGTCGCCACGGCGATAGTCGCCACATCGCTTTTGCTGGGCGCGTACAGTACTTCCCCACTAGAGGACAACAATATCTGCTGATCGGCCATGACTCCCATAAGCGACAACAACTGGCACTGCAGTAAATCTACCACAAGCGTAGTTCCATCGCCAGAAGCTTGCGTCGACACGTAAAACCTACAACAATTACCAGTACCACAACCGTCTATGTTAGTAAATACCCGCGTGCGGCAGCGACTCCGTATTTAGGCCTCATATACGCACTCCTGGCGCTGGTACACCACTACGATGTCCATCACGGCGAGTTCCATTTTTCTCGAACGGAAATCCGGGGATGGCAAATCCAACCAGAAACAAACGTTTGTTATTCCATTTATTTAACCAATCAAACGTTCAATTCGATTGAAGTATCAAGCGGCGCCTGACATTCACTCTTCATTCCGCATTTGAAGCGACATGCACCGGTCGCTCGGCGGACAGCAGCTTCAGCGTCTGCGGGAGCTGCGCGAGGGCCACGACAATACTGTGCGGAAGATGCATTTAAAGCGTGTCGGGGGCGTCTCCTTTGCCGTGCGAGGCGAGCAGCACCCAGCGACGTCGCGAACTGTGGACGCCATAGTGCAGGAGCGACTTCAGGACCGAGACGGGGTGTCCGCATCCACTCGGCTGCGGGATAAAGTGACGGCAGCACGTCGTGGAATGCAGACAGAGCGTTGTGAGAGGAAACAGGGGGCGTTAAGACCTGTAGAAATGGTCAGGACGACGAGAAAGATTGTAGCTGTACGAAGACGAGGAGGTGGGGTGATTGGGGATAATTGGAGACATAGAATGGGGAAGCAGGAGGTGGGATGGGTCGAGAAGCAGTTGCAGTACAGCGGGAGGGTTGCTGTGCTGGAGAAGGAGCTTCTGGCTACGTGGCAATGCTTCTTTGCGGGCTCAGGATCGTCGTGTGGGGGATTGTTGTCGACAATTGAAGTGAATAAATTAATTGTCGACTTGGAGACTGGGAGGGAGCAAGATGTACAGAAGATGAGGCAGAGGCTGAGCAAACTTAGCAGCAGGGTGAACGACGTGCAGGTGAAGGTGGAAGAGATTCAGAATGGGGGCGAGTTTTTGTCAGGGCTTCAGGAATGCATTGATGCGATGGAAGCGGGGCTAGCCAAATTTCGTCGTTCACAACGAGAGCAGTTTGAAGAGTATGAGGTGGAGGAAAAAGTGCTGGAAAAGGAGCTGGTAATGTTTATGGATAAAATGAATGAGTGGGAGAATGAGTCGCCGCCTTCTTCTGGTCGAGGCTGTGCGAGTGCATCGACTGTAGGACTGAGACTTATCCATCTCGGTAGCACGGCGAAAGTGATTGACAATCAAGTCAGTCTGCTCCGAACTCAAAGCAAAAGTAACAATGATGAAGTGCTTGGTGATTGCTGTGATAGTAATGAAAGCGAGGATCGGGCAGTGCGGACAGGAAATTCAGATGAACAGGCCATGGTTAATCGAGTGCGTCGGCTCAACGATACAATTCTTCGGTCTGGTGGACTGAAAGGCGGATGGGATAATCGCGAGCAGGCCACTTTTACGAGTTTGCTTGTGCGATGCGGCCTCTCCGACAACACACTGCTTCAGCACTTGTTTCCGTTGGACAAAGCGAATGCTTCAAATCAAGAGTCCCACGAAGATGACATATCTCTGCCGAGTTTGAGCGACTACGAGACCCGCGTAGCACGGTTTCTGCGAAAATGCATACGTAAGGTTGTCACTCAGTCGGAAAGCTCGGTGCGATCGCATTATGAGTGGTATCTCCAGCAACTTAAGCTTGTGGAGGAGAAGAAGCGCTTGATACATGAATGGAAGATGCGGAAGGAAGAAGAACGACAACAAATTATTCAGTGCGGTTTTGATGCTGACGGAGAAGTACTCCAAAATTCTGATCGTAAACAGACACCAGAGACGTGTGGAGATTTGTCTTCGCACAAGAAAAGCAAATACTCCAAGCTGAAGGCACGAGAAAAGACAGATCTCTTGTTAGAACAATGGAAACTTGAGAAGAAGCAGAAGGATGAAGAACGGAAGTTGCGTAGACGAGAACTCAATATGAAGCGAGAAGCAAAGGAGGCTAAGGTGAGCACACTGGTTTGATGGAAATTGGTGGCTGCTTGTTTTATTTAAGAGCACTCATTTACTGTTTTTTTTCAGCGAAAACAAGAGCAACTTGACGCCAAACAAAAGATTTTGTTGTACAAGCTACATAAAGAGCAAGAGGCGACGATGCTGAATCGCGCAGCAAAATGTCGTCAAGAATGTGCTACGGATGACAGTCTCCTAACTGGTGCTTTGCCAATTCTGTCACCGGTACGCTTTTGCTATCTGTGGCTGAAAGAAACTAAGTACTATTCTACCTTTACTCATCTTTCTTTAATGTGGATGCAGACGCGTAAGGAAGATTTGGAGGAGCGTTCCCGAATTGCAATTGCATCTGCGAAAGCCAAGCGTCTTCGACTTCAGCAAATTGAAGACCGCAGACAGAAACGACTCCAACTGCCACCTCGCCCCGAAGTTAAAAGTGTTGACGCAGGTGGCAACACTTCTACGAAAGCGGCGATGGTGTTTAATCCGACAGAAGCATCGAAAGCACGAGATCTCAGCAAGGACGAGCTTCGGATGAAAGCACGACAGCGTGAACGCCAAAGCGCCCATGATGCATTTATCCCTGGTGAAGAGGCTTTACCTAACATGAAGTACAAAAGCTTCGGACATGTGCCGATTCAGCCGCGTGCGGTACCAGCATGGAGAAAAAATTTGTAATTCGCTGGATGATTAAATTCAATTAGGGCCAGCTTTAACAAGTAAGCATGGCTAGTTCGCAAAGCCTACGAGACAGGATTATGCTCCGGACACCCTTCACACTTGCAGCTATCACCGCATGTGCACTCTCCTCCAGAAGCCATGCCACAACCAGGAACAGCCCAGCCAACAGCGAGCGCTGCAGCATGTGCCACTGTTGTCATATACCTCGGACATCCATTCTGTGGGCAAAGCTGCATATCACAATCGTGAGGTTGGCGGTAGTCTTCACCCGTTGATGATTCCGCGTCTTCCGATGAAAGATTTGGTACCACTTCCATCGGTATCCCCCAGGCTTCTTCCGACAGCTCCAGCATGCCATAGCCGACATTTTTCGCAGCCTGTAAAAGTGGCGCTGGATTTAACATCATGGCTACAACCAGGATTTCAACGCGATCCGTCAGAAGCACAACATTTTCGACGCCTTCCACCATTTTGAGGGCATTTTTCAGCCTCCTACCGCTCAATCCAACGTCGCTTAGCTCCTCAACGCGGAATCGGAATCGTCGAGATAAGGGAGTTTCAGCGTATATCTCCGGCTCAAAACCGATATTCATCACTGCCGTAAGGAGGTCGTCGGTGTTCATGTCTCCTCGTATGGCAACTTGTCGTTGCTCGAAGCGAAGTCTAGCAGCTTCTACCCCTTCAACAACGCGCAGAGCATTAAGCACCGAAGAACCGCAATTTCTAGGACACATCATATCGGGTACATGCAGTACCACTTCTTTACGAGTCCAAGCTGTTGTGCTCTGGTCGACGATATTAATTTGCGCAAGATTCAAATTCCGCAAAGATACCAACGATGGCTCCAAATCGAGCGATTCGCCACCGCGGACAACGACGAGCCGAGACGACGCAGATGCATCAGAACTGCAACAGCGTGATACAATTGTACTTTCTGATTCAGGTACAGCAAATGAGGATCGTGCAGTGCTACTGGGAACCATGTGCACGCTCTTGACACCGGACACCGTCGCTAATATCGCCACAACTGCTTCGACGCCCAATGAACTTGAACATGGCTTGACCTGCAGTAAATACCGCTGCAACAGCGTGGGTGTCGGGGTTGAGCGCCGTAAAGTTTGTAAGTCGCTGCTGTTACTTGGACTGGTGGATGATGCAACGGATACGATGGTGTTGCTGCTTGTTAGCAAAGGAGGTACACTCGACGTAGACCGTGACGTCGGACTATTGCACGAGCAGACGTCAGGACAATTGCAGCCACCGCCAAAACTTCGTGTGCAGCCATTTTCCAAGCAGTTGGCTATTTGTGACCCGTCGCAGCGTGAATTTGCTAAAATTGGCGACTGTGGAAATGAGGCTAGCACCGCAGTTATCGATCCTTCCGGTGTCGGGATCGTACTTTCTCGAGGACTGTCGTTACAGTCATCACTGTTCGATTCGTAGTCGTTACCCTCTGTATCTACTGGCTTCACTCTCTCCTTTTCAATTCTCGCGCAAATGGTGCATAGAGTTCCCGTATCACTTGGTGACCGCACCAGTCTCCTGCAACTCAAGACAGAGCAAACGTGCGACCCTCCGTGATCCGTGCAGAACCCTGTGATGCCTCGCGCTGGCTGCTGACAATTCCGTCCCCGACAGCGTCTCGCGCCGCCGTGGGCTCGACATTTCCCTCCGCCCTGGTCAATCTTGGTACATCCTGGCTCAGAACAGCGTCTGCCTCCTCCATGAGCTGTGCAAAATCCTCCACCAACATCAGCTTTTGGGCAATCAGCGACCTGGCAGCGTTTGCCGCCTCCGTGAGCGCGACACATACCTCTACCGGCGTCCACCTTCCCGCAACCTTCTACTTGGCAGCGTGCACCACCACCGTGACGTCGACAGAAACCTCCAGTCTGATAACCTTTGATGCATCCCGGAAACGAGCACTTCTTGCCGCCGCCGTGGGCGACGCAGAAGCCTCCGCCGGCGTCCACTTTCCTGCAGTCGCCGTGGGAGCATTGGCGCCGAGTGCGCTTCTTGGTGGTTTTTGGAGACGCAAATGGTGCGTTTATGGTGGTTGTATGCGCAGATACAGCGGCCATGGAGCTGCTGTCGCCGGCGGACGTCCGCCGTGTTTGCATGTCTGTCAGCGGCTTTCGCTGAAATAATGTGCGGCAGACGAGCAAGGCAATTCTAACGTTTCTACTAAGTACGACGACAGTTAATGGATACCGGTACCGGTATAGGACATCAGCAACTTGCGTCTCCAGATAAAAAAAATGTCTAAGGAAGCTTTCAGTTGCATTTGCCCTTTCAACAATAACAAACTGCTCTAACTTCCAATGGCGACTTCTGGAGTTTCCGCGCGGGTTTGCCGTATATTTTTTACATGCTGTAGCCAGACTGGGACAACCAGAACGACGTCTTACAGTTGCTTGGCGACGATCCCCAGACTGACGCTTTCCTGCGTCTCTTTTGCTGCGAATGGTTTACCGCCGCAGACATCGTTGGTGTCAATAGTTTGTATGGTTATCCATTCTCCTTACATGGCGAGACGCACCTTCGTCGAGGTTAAGGCGGAAGTTCCAGTTCTTAAGCTCACGGATTCTGGCATCGAGTTCCTTCTCGCTTAGTTGAGCCAGCTCTACCAAAACAACACGCAACCAGTGAATTAATCGCTGCGCTATCCAGCAATTTTGCTGTGCCGTAGAACGAACCTATGAACTCGCGGTCACCCGCCGCAAGCGCCGGCTTTTGGTGAGCCAGGAACTGATACAGGGACTCCAGCTCTCGACTTAGCGGAACTGTTGGTACGATTATCTGCAAATGCTTAGCGCTATCAGTACGAAAAGACAGCACTCGTTTAACAAACAAACCTCTCACCTCAGGAACGACGCCGGACATGATCAAGTTTACCAGTACTGTACTGTAAATGTACAATAATTCCTATAGTCTCTTCTAAAGAGTGAACCCTCTCTATACGGTTCTTCTCGTACCGGTAATTTACACAGGTACCGGTATCTCATTTTTGCCAATCGCCTGCCAGTGTGAGGCCATGGCGATGCTGCTGCGCTCTGGGCGCCTACGTGTGCAGAAAGCGGCCTCATGGCTGGACCAGCGTGCCTCCTTCTTCTCGTTTCCGATGCCGTCGCGCTCGCTGGTCAAGTCGCACACCGAGACGCGCATTGTGCCTTTCTCGTGCTCCGAAATGTTCGACGTAGTGGCGGACGTGGAACGCTACAGCGAGTTCCTGCCCTTCTGCGTCGAGTCCCGAGTGCTGCGTCGACCCAACGACAACGTCATGGAGGCAGCCCTTCGCGTGGGCTTCAACATCTTCACTGAATCCTACACGTCCCGCGTGCTTATGATCCGGTGCGTTTGCAGCTTGGCAAGATGGTTTGAAAGTGTGACTGATGGTTGATTGTACTTCTTTTTATTGTAATGTAATGGAAATTGTGCAGACCCGACAAGGTCGTCACAAAAGCGATCGATTCGCCTACGTTCAAGCGGATCGAGAGGTTTGTTGGATAAATTTGGTGCTTGAAGGATACGCACTGATAACTTCTGGGTGATGTGTTTGCTGCTGGTAGTGAGTGGGTCTTTAAACCATGCAGCACACCTGGAAGCTGCGAGATCGATTTTAAAGTCACTTTTGAGGTGTCGTCGTTCCTGCACGCTAATGCCATTCAGCTCTTCTTCGATGATGTCGCACTCACGCAGCTTAACGCGTTTATTGGACGAGCTCGAAAGAAATACGGGTCAGGGCCTCGTCCGATTCCGGCAGCCGCTGTGATGGAATCTGGTAATGGGTCTAGCTCGTATGATACCGAAAATGAAAGCTCCGATGGAAAGATCGCACCTATAGTCAGTTCGACTACTACAAAGCAGGAAGATGATCCGACTAGACGTGAGGCGAAAGCTAGGGCTTCACACCGCATCAAGGGTGGCATTTCTTCCAAAAGTTATAGCGAGCTGGCTGCTGTCTTCGACGACTACTCGGACAAAGAGGACAAATTGTACTACGGCGGGTTTACAGCAGCTTGTATGGCACTGAGTAACGAGTACGAAGACTTGAAGGACATTAGTGATAGTGCTGCGCTTGCTGGTGCGGTATTTACCAGTTTTGAAACTCATTCAATGCCGAAGGATTGGCTTACGCTGGATGAGTTCGTCGTGGGCGTGTATCTGATGACCAAGGGAACGTTTGAGCAGAAAGCGCACAACCTCTTTGAAGTGGTGAACAAAACGGGGGACGGCAAAATCACGCGTAAAGAGCTCACTGTTGCGATGCAGCGTCGCATTCGTGCAGTTAAAAAGCTTTTTCCAAAGCTGCTTCGTGACCAAGTGCAAATTCAAATGGCGAACGAGCAAGTCGAAGCTCTTTCTTCTATTCAGGACGCGGCCGTGGCTAACAGTGTCCAGGCGATTGAAACACTGATGGAAGAAGTGGAAAATGAAATTCCCCTCGCTGTGAACCAGATTTTCCGTGAAGCTGACCTCGACCAAGATGACTACATCCGCGAGCAAGAGTGGCTGTTCGCGTGGCAGGCTCACCCAGAGTTCGTGGAGCTACTGACCATCGACGGAATGAAGAAAATGGCGCAATGGGCGTCAGTGGTGCAGGACGTCAATAACAGCGACGATAGTAGCAACGATGATGATAAAACGGGGTCTTCAGCTCAGAGTCTTGACACAAGGCTAACGTACGTGGACTGAATTACCTGATGATTGAGTCTAAAATACGAAACGAAGACAAAGCTTGTACCTGTCGTTAAAGTGGAACCTAACACAACTTGTTAAGCTTAATCGACAAAAGTGGTGGCTAAAAATAAATTACAGGCAAAAGTGGACGGCCTTCGCCCAAAAGGGTGGCTTTAAAATCCGCACCTTATTATAGAGTAATCGTGGCTTTTCGGCGAATACCACCTTTCAGAAGGATTTAGTAGGACGATAGTGAAGTTGTGATATATTCATATAAGTAATATACTACATGTATGCCGCTTGCTATTATTAGGTTTGGCATGATAACTTAAAAATAGTTAGATAGTGTCTATTAAAATACCTACTCGGCGCGCAAAACCGCTTTGCCAGTCAAGGTGAGAAGCATAATACGGCAACGTCCAAACCAGACAAAACCATCTAAGTGATGTAGGAATACATTTTACTACTAATCATGGTGTTAACCTTATACTACGGTAGTAGTTAAAGTGTTGGAACTGCAAGTGAAATATATGTCCTTTCAGGTCATAGACCGATTTATCATTAATTAGAATATGTCAAGTGGCTACATATATACAATTATCGATTGTACTACAGTATTAGTTTTAGTAGAATCAATCAAAAATAGTCAAAAGGGGTGCACTCTCGATTTGTATCGCCAAAAGGGGTACAGTGGCTCCTCTTTTGGCAGTGCGGATTTTAAAGCCACCCTTTTTGGCGAAGGCCGTCCACTTTTGCCTGTAATTTATTTTTAGCCACCACTTTTGTCGAAAGTCCCTTAAACTCACTTCAGGCAAATCTGATTATCCTTCATGCGATCTAATATTCCGCAACATACAGACAAACCGCCGTTCCGATCTTGTACGAGTTGCCTGTGTACCAAAGCAGACCCGTCTTGTTATTCATCTTGAACACGTACATATCGTTTGAGTTCTGGTTCGCCACGATGAGCCAGTCTTCGAAAATTGTGAATCCACGAGGACCACGACCGCGAGTGCTCTCCCAGCCGATGGAAGTCAACTTGCCGTCCTTCTCATCAATCGCAAAGATTGCAATCGAGTCATGGCCGCGGTTTGATGTGTACAGGAACTTTCCGTTGCTGGATAAATGAATATCGGCGCTAGTCGTGTAGTTGGTATATTTCTCTGGAAGCGTCGAGATTTTCTGCAGGACTTTAGACAGCTGAGCCTTCTTCTTATTAATCCCATACACGCCGACAGTGTTGGAAATTTCGTCCACGACGTACGCGACGTTACCGTCAGGGTGAAGCGCCATATGCCGAGGTCCAGATCCGGGTGGACGGTTCACCGACTTCAGGCTCCTGAGACTTTGTTTCTTCGCATCAAGCTTGAACTGCAAAAGTTGATCGCTTCCTAGGTTAGCGGCTACGAGATGCTTCGAATTCGGGAGCCACGTCGTGCTGTGGATGTGACCAGTAGCTTGCTGGTCCATGACAACCTTACTACCGGTGGGGAACTCTTGATGGAACGTCTCATTAGCGAGCGAGCCGTCCTCATTGAGTGGGAACATTGAAAGACTACCGACATAGTTGGATACAACCAGAAAGTCCTCATTCGGACTGAGTGAAATGTGCGTGGGAGAATCGCCGTGTGTCTCCAGCGTGTTGAGCAGCTCGAGTGTGCCGTCGGTCTTGAGGGTCAGAGCTGAAACGTGTCCCGTGGTGGTGTTGGGGTACGTTCGGGAATTTTCCGACGCAGCGTTGACGGCGTAAAGTACCCGTTCGCCCGTGTTGAACTGCTTCGAGGATCCTTGCACGTACATGGGGTTGATACCGAGCGGGGTGACGCCAAAGGGCGTAAGGGACCCGTCGGTTGTATCGAGCTTGAACGTGTAGATGCCCTCGCCCGTGCCGTTGATCCAGCCTTCATCGCGGGTATAAGTCCCGGCAAACAGAATCGGCTGCGAGGAGGTTTGTTGGTGCTTGGGTGAACCAGCCGAGACGCCCTTCATAGCAGCCACGAAGGCGAAGAGGAGAATGGGGAGGTGCATTTTGTCCGAAGGGTGTGCACAAGCTTGCAAATAGAAGAGTGAGGCGATATGTTGTAGTCCATCGGTGCTGAACAGTCCAGATCATTGTACTGTACCGGTACCACGGAATACAAATCATTTTTGCATATCTTGTGAACCCATTCAATCTTTACATGGTGAAAGGAAGATGCTCTGTCATCGAGTTTGTGGTTGAGGAAAAGAGTCGCAATCGCAGGGTACACGAGTTGCTTAGCTTCGATATTATCCGGTGGAACGTTCAATGGCTTCATACAGGATGCAGGAACTGTGGTGACATGTACTGTGCATACAGTACAGTGTACATACTACCGTTGATGGAATGGATGCAACCAGATGTTATCGAATTAGAAATTAATGAGAGTGAGTATTGTGACAACCTGGGAGGGTGAGGGTGAAACGAACATAAAACGACCAACGGAGGCGAGCGTGTGCGAGCGCGCGTAGCCAAAGCAAACCCGCAGCGGGGTGCCCGCGAAGCAGGGCCGCGCGGTATTTGCGTAGGCGGGCCCAGCGCCGAGCTCAACAGCGAGCCGAGCCTTTAACTCACTCGGGATTATAATCTTTTAATCGCAGGAGCGCAGCGACTGCCTTTGCGAAGCAAAGTCATTGAAGGGAATGCCACCCGTCCTCGCCAGAAAGTACATTTTAAGGCTGTACTTAATGTTTGTATTGCACACATGTCTCCAGGTTGTCACAATAACGCGTGCCGAAATTAATAGTCACTGACTATGACCGCAATGCTACGACGCGTAAAACACATATTATATATAATAAATCATCGCGGATTCCTGTTTGACAGATGTAAAAGTATGGGCAGATAGATTTAGGAGCGCAAAGCCAGGTGTAGTGTATTTTGAGCTGGTAAAAGGATTTCGGAATCCGAATCTCCACCAACCGTTCTAGCTAAGTACGTATTCCGTACTCCCGATTTGAATGGTGTCTACCACCGAACAGAAATGTTACCTTCACTCGGAAATTACTAAGGCCGTGTTCGCTTGAACCCCTACAAGCTGTATGTACCAAAATGCAGCTGGATTACCCAAAAGAGCCCGATTCTGAATTGAAACACCCGATATAGAAACCAGCTTTGTGGACGAAGACAACTGGTTACGAAATTTAGGTTCTGCTCGAATTTTGGTTCGGACTTTATTATTTCCGTTTTTACTGAAACACAATTTTCGTTTTATATCATGTGCTTTGCTACCAAAACAACTGGCGTGCGGTTCCAACCTGTTTTTCGTCCAGTTCGATCGGGACAAGTCGAACACGGCCTAAATGTTACCTTCTTATTATAATGCATGTACCATGTAATGTTAGATATCTACACGTAGAGCTGTCAGTTAGCACATAAGGCACACACGATAAGCAATATCTGATTTGTGATTGGCTGCTTGGTCTGTCAGTACTGGTAATGAGTGCCCGTCAGTGCATTGGTCTACCAATAAACTGTATGGTAGAACACTAAAGCTATCCCGTAGATAAGCAGATATGCATCCAAGATGTGAATGGCTATGGAGTACGCGGTGTGGTTACCGCAACACAAAGGCAGACGGGGCAGTAAGGAGGGGGTGGAAGCCAATCGGCTCGGCCAGCCGTAACAACGCCTGCGGTTTAATGTCCGAGTGCGGAGCACCCCGACTTAAACCCAGGACCAACCATGATAACATCTCGAGAAACCTAGGGTTGTTTAACTTTCCCAGGGTTTGTTTAGGGTGAGGCTGGGCGATATGTTTCATGTCGACTCCCCGATCTTTTGAGGATTTGAGATGACACCCGCCTGCACAGATACTGATTTTGTACTAAATCTTAAAGGTTATAAGTTTATGCAAGTTTTTGGGTGCAACAACACAAAAACGAGTGCCTGGTGTTAACACTTTAAAATAGTTTATTAACACTGGCAAATCGGACTCGGACACTGCAGGGCTAGGTACGTCTCAAACACTGACAGGATAGTCTTCAACACTGATAAGAAAGTCTTCAACACTGAAACAGCCAAACCAAATTTAAACGGACAGATCATGTTAGAACGATCACCTCGCGGAGCGTGGAGGTGGTTAAATCCATTCCGGGAAATTATGACATCAGCAACCGCCTTGGCACCCTTCGCATTTCGCTTTGAGCCGCGTACGACTTATCTTCGAGCATTTTGCTTCTCTGGGGCTGATAGTTGCGATGTCTTCCTCGTCGGACAGCTCACAAACTAGCAGCCAACTCGATTCCGACTCAAGATCCATCTCTTCCGACTCTGACGTTTCAGCAGACACCGAGGTATGAAATACGCACCGTTAGCAACCTTACTACGATATTTATCTGATACAACTTTAATTACAGAGCGATGACGTAGAAGACTCGAGGTGTACAAGTTATCGCCTTCGACCGCAATGCCGACATGTATGGAGCTCTATAGACGACACCGACCGGACGTACGAAGAAGTAAAGCAAACGCTGACGAGTTATGTCGTTGATAAGAGCGACCTCTACAAATGCACGATGAAGCCAACCATACCCTTTAGTAACCTAGTTACATTATAAGTAACCCCGTTACAATTCTGACGGTTTGTGCATCGACCCGATGTGAGCATAGTCATCTTCAATGCTCATGTCGGTACAAGATGATTGAGTGCCAAGCAAGTAACTATGTCACTATTGTTGAGGAGGGTGAACATTTAATGGTAGCCAACTCGGAAACTTCTCCGCGAATAACAAGAGGTCTGACTGACGAAGTGAAAGCGATGGTACACGAGGCGATAAGTCGCAAATATGGTGTAGCCCCGCATGTGGTGTTCACTAATATATGTGCCCGCATACCGGACCGAGCCCCTCTGGAAAGTCAGGTGCAAGGGTACATGCAAAGGTGGCGTCGAAACAACAGAGACCATTCGCTGGATCCGGTCATCGACATTTGCAAGGAATCCATATTTGAGCTCGTTCCCAATGCTGCCCAAAGTGGAGAGAGGCTGCTTGTGTTTTGCGACTCCAGAAGAACTGACAGTGGTCTTGTTCCTGATACTGGCGATGCATCTGATGAATTTCCATTTTGAATTGGCCTAACATGCTACTCAATGTTGGAAACGTACATCAATAACCAGCAAGACCCGCGGTGCAGCACCATACTTCACGTTGACAGCACTCACAACATGGTGCGCCAGAAGTACAACGTTTTCCCCTGAATCGAGAGGAGATGTCTGGTCTAAGTGATCAAGCCAATATGCACATTCATCTTGCAGCTATTGGGCGTGATATTGCTTCTGTATCGACAGAAACGAATATCCCGATTCGTGTGCGATGCGCCGCTGTACTTGACATCCTTGACGCGTTTCCATACTCGGATACAGCTGATCGACTCGATCAAGTTAGAAGAGACGAGATTCCGCTTCAGGTACTGAGGCAGAATCGTTCGCGCTCAACTCGTACTACACGATCTGCAAGTCGTGAGTCATGCGTACACACAAAGCGCCGTCGTGTTTAGTGGTCTTGCGAGGTAAGTGCTCATCATTACACACTCCATTAGATTTCAGTGACCTACGCTTATTTTACAGTGTTGAGAACGGTTATAACAGTGTTGTGACCTATGTATGCGGGTCCTAGCCGTCAGTGCCAGCATCCGATTTGTCGGTGTTTCAAGCACGTTCTTGCAGTGTTGCAGACAGCACCTCCGTAGAACATCAAGAAGAGTTGCGGATATCATGACAAAAACGCCAGGCAACACATATATGAGGCCCCGTCAAACAAAAAGATACTAATGTGCATTTAACCCCTTCAACCCGGTAGCTGTATAAGCTGCGTTTGAAATCGGCTCTTAGGCTGTATATACAGCATAAGGAAATTTATACTTGATTTCAGTATACCTTTTGAGTTACCCCTTCCCTAGGTATACAAAGTTTAATCAAAATTTTCAGAGCCGGATTTGTGACAAACCCCGTACCCTTGGGGTTAGGCTCTTGAAGTACCTCTCCATATTTCTCGATTTTTGAGATTGTTTCTGCCAGGTTAAGAGCAATCATTTAAAATAACATCAGTTGTCACAGTTTTTTTGCCGCCATTTCCCTCCACCAGTCACTTTGCGATTTGGACGACGGGGGAGAAAGATGGTTGGAACGCGTGGAAGCACGCCGAACGAAAGAACGAAGGCTCTGCTCCTGCAGCGCCCGAAGGGGGATCAGCGCTATTTAAATCGGTTTGGGAAAGTCTAAGGACATGCGGATGGACCTCGAAACCGCCTACAAGTGGAAGTCTCACCAATCACTGGAAGT
>JAIKVB010000772.1:0-19720 GCA_024679045.1 Phytophthora brassicae
ATATTTATTTGATTAATGTGGTTTTGTGGCTCAATATTTGCGTGATTCATGTGGTCCTTTTTTTATCCGAAAAATGCAGGGGTGGTGTCACCTCAACGGGGGTGTCAGTTCAACGGGAATTACGGTAATTCATGTGCGGTCGATTTTGTGGTCACTGTGATAAATATCCTCAATGTGCAGCACTGCCCTCAAAATTATTTCATTGGATAAAAAATAAAGTCGTGCAGTGGTAACCTGCTCCCGTAGCGTCCGAATCTGCGTCTTAGATGCCCAAGCTCGAGCAATCGTCGATGGTAACCTGCTCCCGTAGCGTCCGAATCTGCGTCTTAGATGCCCAAGCTCGAGCAATCGTCGATGGATTCTCTACGGGTGGAACCTATGGAGGGAGAGTACTGCTGGACTGCCACAGAGTTCCCTGCTGTGGTCGAGCGGCATAAAACGAGAATATTGTGGAGGAAGACGGTTGTAATCCTATCGGTGTATGGAGCCAACCACGTCGGAGGTGCCGCAAGCTTTAACCTCGGATCTGGTATATGAAATGGGTGTGCCACTGCTTGTGGCACTACGGTAAAGTTGCGGGGATCCTGTGGGTCATTGGTTTGATCGTTGACGTCGACACAGAACCGTTGTTGTCTCACATATAACGCTCGGCGAAGACCGTTTATTTTGTCCAATGAAACAATTTTGAGGACAGTGCTGCAAATGTGCTGATAAATATCCAACATGTGCTATTAATACCGGTACATACCGGTATATACCGGATCCTATCACCACCTATTTTTCCAAACTTGATGAACAGCACAATAACATACCGGTATATACCGGATCCTATCACCACCTATTTTTCCAAACTTGATGAACAGCACAATACATGTATATCCTAGTGCGCAGGTAGGCGTTAGTGGTGTCAAGCTGGCAGCAATGCTAGCATCAGCTCAAATGCCATCGTCTGCGACGTGAAGGCCAGCGTTGGAGGGGTCAAATCAAAGCTAAAATAGCTCAAATGCCATCGTCTGCGACGTGAAGGCCAGCGTTGGAGGGGTCAAATCAAAGCTAAAATAAACCCAGCCGTTGAAAGAAGTATCGGTGCTGGCGGAAATGCAGGCGTCGAAACAGACAGCTAGATATTCGAAGAGGAACACGCCAACTGTGGCACCGAGGGTCATCAGTACTACTAATATCACCCAAGTTTTGCAGCAGGAGCAGGAGTGGAAGGCTTTCGGGTCCCGTGAGGCGGCAAGGTATATCGTCCGTCACCTCCGCGCTTATGCGCGATGACTGAATTTGTAGATCGTAAGTTCATTAAACTAAATAGTTGTATGAGGTCATTCTATAGATTCTCGTTTTCGTAAGTTCAGTCAGCCTAAAAATATAAGTTATAATATTCCGCAGGTTATAAAATATCACAGCTAAGTGATGTGTACCACCTCATTTCGAAAGCTGAAGAAAAGAAAGCATTCGCAAATTTCGATTCAGTCCTCATGGATCCCGTGACTGTCTTTAAGCTTGTGTCGCTCGTATGCATCTGGATCGTGGGTCTCGTGGGCGGTTTGGTACCTGCTTGTTTGGCCAAGCAGCACGACAAGTCTCCAGTGTTGCACATCCTTAGCGCTTTCTCTGGCGGCGTCTTCCTGGCTGGCGGCTTCTTCCATCTCCTACACTCAGCAATCGAAAACCCAGCATTACGTAAATGGTCCACAGAGGACGAGGGTCGCTACGCCTTCCCATACGCTGAAATGTTCAGCACTTTGGGTTTCCTGGGTCTTTTACTACTGGAACAAGCCGCACAGGCCAAGATGGAAACCTCTCCGACTCAATATTTACCTGCCAAGAGCGACGACAAGGACGAGGAGCTCTTTGGTGCTACGGAGAGCGATGAAACTTATCTCGGAGACCTCGATGTAGACGAGGAAGAACAGGGAGTTTCTCATTCCGGTCACTCCCATACTGAAGAACAGAGAGCTGATGCTGGATCTTTAGCTGTGGCTATGGTGCTTTTCATCGCATTATCGTTCCACTCGGTGCTTGAAGGGCTGGGTATTGGTGCTCAAACAGAGACGGCATGGGGAGTCTTTATGGCTATTATCATGCACAAGGGACTGGCAGCTTTTGCTCTCGGGTCTGGACTGGTACAAAGTGCCATGCCTGTGGTCCACGTCATGCTCTATATGACAGTTTTTTCCTTCATGAGTATTATTGGAATTATTGTGGGTTGGATTATTGCAGCAGATTCGTCCGAAGATTCAGCGGCTGCAGGGATTTGTGTGGCATTAGCGTCGGGTACTTTTATCTATGTAGCAGTCATGGAAGTCATTCCGCAAGAGTTCCCAAGACACAGTCACGGCAGTGAGGAAGGTCCCAACCATCAGCAAAAGTCCCAAGTGACACTAAAGTCAATTGCACTTGTAGCTGGTTATGCAATCTTCGGATTGCTGGCAAAATGGTCATAAAAAGAGAGTAATCGGTGCTTTTTAGCTAAAAACTACCAGAAAATAACACGTGGAGTAAGACAACAAAACACTGATAAAACGTACGTGCTCGCTAATAGCAATACAAAGCTGGTTGCAAGCTGCTACTTGTTTTTTTGTCCTTCTTCTTGCTGTCTCCTTCGTTGCTTCTTTGCTTGTATCTCTCGCACAGCTTTCAAAGTTCTCTTGTTATTGTGCGTGTCCTTCAGCTGTCTCTTTTGTTGCTTCTTTGCTTGTATCTCTCGCACAGCTTTCAAAGTTCTCTTGTTATTGTGCGTGTCCTTGTATCACATCGCTGCTTGTACACGGCCTTTTGTACACCTTGACGCTCCAAACTCACCACCAACCGACTGACATGATCGACAAAGTCACACAAACATGGATCTCGTTTACGCGTCAATGCGCAAATTCTGCACGGCCTCGTCTAATGACGTGTCGACGCCGTTGTTGCCTTCATTGGCACCAGTCGGAGAATTCGGACTGCTATCTTCGTCGTGTGGGTGGTGAAGGCCATCGTCTAGGCCAGAAATCCCCTGCTGCATCTGATGATGATACTCCATGCCCATCTCATCTTCGTGGTCAAGAAGACTGCCACTAGAGCCGCCCATGTAGTCGTGTCTCTGGTGAATGCGCTTATGCTGGACTTTAAGTCGCTTCGTGCCAATCTGGAACCCATTCATACTGGCAATCGCAGCGTCTGCGGCCTCCGCACTGTCATAACTCACGAAACCAAAGCCCTTGCTTTCGCCTGTAATTTTGTCCATATACACCTTGGCACTGATGACGGTGCCAAAGGGCGCAAAAGCTGTAGCCAGATCAGCGTCCGTCAAGTCGTGCGGCAAGTGGTAAATGAAGAGATTAGCGCCCGCGGGGCCTTCCAGCTGACTAGTGGTGCGAGAGGCTTTCGCTGCAGCTTCCACACCTTGGCCCTGCATATCCAAGCCTCCTCCCAGTCCACTCGCTTGCATGTCAAAGCCAGCACCTCCGCCAACATTGGGCATCGTATTAAACCCATACGGCGTAGCAGCTCCTGCACCTGGAAACCCGTACGGGTTGTAATACATGAACGAGTTAGTAGGACTACCCGCTTGAGCTCCAGGCGATCCCAGGCCAGTCACCGTCGGGTTCAAACCGGCCGCCGCCTGGGCACCAAATGCCTGCATCTGCTGCATGTATTGCTGTTGAAGCTGCTGTAGCTGTGGGAAAGCTAGACCAGCTCCAGGTGGCAATGGCCAATAGGCATTAGCTGCCGCTGCCAAGTTGCGTGCTCGCTGGAGTCGCTGACGACGACTGTCAGCGAACTTAACGACCAATGGCGACGTACCGCGATCCATTGTGACGTTGCCATTCACATCTTCAATAGCTGCAAGCGCCGAGTTACGCTCCTTGAACTTCAAGAAGGCACAGCCTTTGCTTTGGCCCGTGGCTGGATGACGCAAGATGTAGACTTCCTCAATGGCTCCAAAGAGCTCAAAAACCTCTCGAATTGCAGCTTCATCAGCTGATTTGGGAATCATTCCAATGAAGAGTTTATGCTCTTGGGCAGCGCCGGCTTGGCCCTCAGCCGGACGAACTTGCAGCGGGTTGAGACTTTGCGGGAGCGTCACCTTGTTGTGCAGCTCCTGGACGGCCGCGTCGGCCGCGTCACGCGTATAGTATGAGGCGAAGGCACAGCCACGATGAGCGCCTGTGATCTTGTCGCGGATGATTACGAGATCTTCAAGTGGGCCGAAAACTTCGAGAACAGGACGCAACTCGTCTTCTTCCATAGTACGCGGCACTTGGCCCACAAAGAGTTTCACAGGGCCAATGGACTGGTCGTAGCCCTCATCCGCAAGGACTTCTGGGTCGTATTGGGTGGATGGGTCCATAGAGAGAGAGGACGAAGACGCACGGCACAGCACACAGACGGAAGGGGGACGGAGACCACGGAGCTTTCGGCTTTGGCTAATAATGAAACCAACCAATAGGGAAGGGCCAGATCTAAATAAAAACGTCTTGAGTTTGGGAGAGGTACTGTGGAAAGTGTAATAAGTACGATAGTGATTTATCTTTTAAAATAAGTGCGACGATTAAAAGATGTCCAGGAATTCCTAAGAGTATTATACATGTACAGTAGCAGTCAGCTTTCGGTGATGAAGAGCAGCGGACGGAAGAATTTATCCACCGCTTCAGAATTTTTTACTATAATAATAACGGGGGAGAGGTTAACTTAATCAAGTTTTGGTGGCTCATCGGAAGAACGTAGATGATCACAATCTCCCATTCTTAATTAAAAACTGCGGTGGATAACCAACGGTCACCTTAGCGCATAACTGATAAGGTTGCCCAGTGAGTAGCTGGCATCGTCACTCTGCCACGAACTGGTCGGAATCGCGCAAAGCTATTCCGCTTCCGCTTCCTCTACCACGAGTCGGCTGTCCCAAAAAGATCGGTTGGTTTTCAGAACATGGTCACTTCGAAGAGTATCGCAGGTAGGAAATATTGTAGTGTATTGCGGCACTTCGGTATATTCGGTTGGATTTCCGAGCAGTACGACAAGTTTCGATTGCACCCTGCCGTATCATTGCCGTGTTTACTGTTCTGGTCAAATTACCTGTCAATGCTCGCATATACATTTTTTTCTTCTCCCGATCGCTGGTTTGTACTTACTCCACTGATACCAAACATATCAGGTCTGGTCGTGGATACCGTTGTTCCCAATCGATAACCGATTGGAAACTTCTATCTTTCCACTTTCAGATCCAATGCAAAATTAAGAAAAGCATAACAATTTTAAATTACAATAGAAAGACCATAGTCACAAAAGGGTTGTTGTTGATATCGTACGCCAGTGTAAAATGTGCTTGCATTCAGGTGATGACACTTCCGCGTTGGTCTCAATTGGGGAAGGGCGTGAACCGTAAGCTCATTCTACATTCTCCGCCTCCTGCGCCAAGTCCGCTTTATCCTCCATACGGCATTCTTGTTGACAGCTTGAAATGCGCGTGTGCTCCGCTCTACTTGTTATCGCCGCTACTCTCCTCATCCCCGTCGATTTTTCGGTGAACATGTACCAAACGAGTGTATCGAGCTTGTATCCACGTCCACGGCGTTCAGTTAAAACAAATTTCTCCTATTGACAGCCTAAGGCTCCTGAGAAAGCGTAATTCAACTGACCACGATGAAGAGAGGGCTGCTGATATCGGCCTATTCTTTAAATACTTACCGAAGCTTTTCAAGCTTTTGGAAAGGGCAAAACGTGGTCCAGTTCGAGCACCACCTTCAAGGTCTCTAATATTTTTTTCAAGCCATCACGCGCGTTGAAGCAACAATATTGATGTGCACCACATAAGCACTTTAAACCCAAAATTATTCGAATTCCCTTTCTAATGAAAGAGTATGTAAGCAGCAGCGACGAGTCCGACGCCCCAGGAGAGGCAAGCGATGCTTCACGAGACGAGATCCGGTCGCACATTTCACACTCCAGCGATGTCAAAGAGAAGGGAGCAATTGCTGCAGTGCCGGCCAAAAAGGAGACTAAACGCTCTCGTCGTGTTAAAACACCGCCTTCCAAGACTAAAACAACGCTAAAAGTGTCAAAATCAGGGGTTAAATGCTCCTCTAAAAATTGCACTAAGAAGGCGCTGAAAGGCGGTAATTGCTTTCAACATGGAGGTGGCTACAAATGTTCTGAAGAAAATTGCCCCAAACAAGCCAAAGTGAAGGGAAAATGTGCAGCTCATAGTGGAGACTCCAAGTGTTCCCAGGAAAATTGCACCAAGCAAGCGCGAAAGAGCGGACTGTGTATTGCACATGGAGGAGCTCAATATTGCTCCCACAAGGGCTGCACCAAGCAAATCCAGTCGAAGGGAAAGTGTTTTGAACATGGTGGAGGCTCCAAATGCTCTGAAAAAGGATGTTTTAAACAAACTGTGTCGAAGGGTTTGTGTTTTGAGCACGGAGGAGGCAGCAAATGCTCCTATGAAGGGTGTTTTAAACAAGTCAGGTCTGATGGAGTGTGTTTTGAACATGGAGGAGGTGAAGCATGTTCGGTGGGCGAATGTGCCAACCAAGCGGTGAGTAAAGGCAGGTGCTACACTCATAGTAGAACGGAGCCGTGTAGTCACTTGGGCTGTGTACGATTAACTGGACCGAACGAGTTTTGCTTCGAACATGGCGGAGCTCGGCAATGCTCGATTGAAGGCTGCACGAAACGTGCTCATGCGCAGGGAGTGTGTGTCTCTCATGGAGGAGGTACTCAGTGTTCGCATGAGGGCTGTTTGAAGACGGCTTTGTCGAGAGGATCGTGCTTTGAGCATGGTGGAGGAACAAAGTGCGAGTTTAAAGGATGTAAGGAAAGAGCTTTGTCTCTTGGGAGGTGCTACGACCACGGTGGAGGTGCTCTTTGTATGCACTCAGGATGTGACAAGATGTCTTACTTACGAGGCTTTTGCAGTGCGCACGGTGGACCAAACAAATGTTCACGTGAAGGATGTGCTAAGCGTGTCAAGTCCAAGGGATTATGTTACGCCCATGGTGGAGGTACGCGATGCGCGGAGCCAGGGTGCGACCGGAATCCCAAGATTGAAGGCAAGTGTAGGGATCATGCAAAAGATGAGTAGTTTAGTATGGGGAAAAGTAGGAACGAAGATGACATGCATCATAAAAACCGTAAGTAGACTGTGTGAAACACTTTCAGTAACGGGTAATTTTCTACTACCGGTACGTATTCCCACCAGGCATGCCCAAAATACAATATATATTTATTTTGACATGTGCCAAAAAATAAATAACCGTTGCAGAAAGACAAAAGCAGGATATAAATAACTGAATAAAGACAACTGACACAGTAAATTACTGCAATTATTTTGGAGATTACCGGTACCTACCTAATGCGCTCCTGCGCTTGCATGTTTAAGAGATCACCGTTTTGAAGACACTGTTCTACGGTCGCAACATCCTAGTACGTACCGTTCATCTTCAAGAAAAGTATCATTTCCAGCATCATGGGTGAGAGACGGTGGCGCTCGTAGGCCGAAGGAACGTTTGGAAATGGGCTTTGGCTGGAATAGTTTCAAGTAGAAAGGAAATGAATGGTACAAAACGTGAATTGTTGTCAGCAAACAAAATAAATATCTGGACATTAACAGGTTACAAAATAAATACCGGATTAAAAGCCGACAAATTCTGGAAATAAATAATTGGATCTGAAAAATCATATTTATTTTCTGATATATTTATTTTTGGGCATCCCTGATTCCCACTCAATTTCCAAGTACCGTGTCGACGACGTAAAATTAGGTTCAAAAAATATTTCGACATTATTGTTTGCTATTACATGTAATAGTGTCTCCTCAATCAAAAAAATACCGTTAGCGTCTAAATTATTCGAGCTTGATAATCAGCTTGCCGATGTTTTTGCGCTCGTACATGAAGTCAATGGCTTCGGCAATACTCTCCAGACCACGGAACTCCGTAGGGTCCACGCCCGGGTTCAGCTTGCCTTCCCCCGTAAGAGTCAGTAGACGCTCAATGTGGGACGGGATAAACTTGGTGTGGTTGTGCAGCAGGAAACCACGCACACTGGCCGACTTGAAAAGCAGCTTCGGGTTCAGCTGGTTCACCATCATCGGCTCAACGGATTTGTCCCCGTGGTAAGCAGAGATATATCCGAAAACAATCACACGCGCGTGGACCGCCAAGTTGTTGGTGACCGCCTTGAACATGTCACCACCCACAGTCTCAAACACGAGGTCCAGACCGTTCGGGTACTCCTTCTTCAACACCGCATCCACGTCCTCCTTCATGTAGTTAATTACACGGTCACAGCCCAATTTCTTGAGCTGCTCCACCTTGGCGTCTGAGCTGCAAGTGCCGATCACATGGTTACCAGCGAGCTTGGCCAACTGCACAGCGAACTGACCGGTGCCTCCAGCCGCAGCCGACACGAAGACGGTCTCGTTGCTCTTCATTTCTCCAATCTGCTCGAGAGCAACAGACGCAGAGATGCCACCCACCGTCATAGTCAACACAGCCGGAGACAATTCTGGGGTTTTGATCAGGCTGGCCGACGGCACCTCCGCGTACTCAGCGAAAGCTCCGAATTTCTGGTAAGCGACCGCGTCACCAACTTTAACGTTGGTGACATTCTCACCAATAGCTGATACGATACCGGCAGCTTCGAGACCGCAGCCGAACGGAGGCGGGAGATCTCCAGTGTAAGCGCCGTTGGTGAGGTTGATGTCCGTGGCGTTGATACCCAAAAAGTGGTTCTTGACCACGACGTTGCCAGCCGAAGGAGTCGGGATTTCCATGTCGACAATTTTGGTGGCGGCGCGGAAGTCCTTGGACTTGGTGTGCACTTGGACGGACTTGAAGGAAGGCATTGCGATAGATGTGAGTTTTAGATCTCTGATTTAGGAATGACGTAAACTGGCAATGTGTATAAGATTAATTGGTGTGGTGGACACAAATGACGAAAACATTTGTGTCGACGAAACAAAAATAGGTGCGCGTGATCAGAGTCCATATTATTGGTACGCGTTTGCTCGAATTGTCGAGAAGTGCTTGTACACTTCACTCGCATAACTTTACCGGTATTTAATACATGTGTAAAGTATTCACTCGTCCCTTATCCTTGAACTGCCTTGTAGCTGAAAGTCACACCAATGGAGCAAAGCTCTCACGCATCTCAAGTGCGTTGAACTTAACAACGCAGTCTGCAATGTATCCATTTGCTTTGTTAATCATCTCGTGTACTCTAAGGGTTGAAGGTGAGATCTTCCTCGAAGTACGAGTTTTAGACTTGCTTCTAATGTGGAAGCAACCCGCAACCAGATCTATAACTCAATACTGCCACGAGTTATAGTACAATATAATATACATTTTATTGGCGCCAATTTACAGAATTCACGAGTCAAATCATAATCGAACCTCAGACCATTTCTTTCTTTTCTTTTTCAGTCTGGTCTGCTAACCGTATAGATACCGGTAGTGGCGCGGCTTATAACATTAGTAAGGCAACTTTGGTGCCAATTCCACGGCGATCGCATTTCCGCCTCACGTACATTTCTGCTTTGTTTGCTTGTGTTTTTTTTACTTTGTACAGTGCCGGTATTAATAATAGTGTGGCAGTCTGGTTGCGGTAATCGAAGTCTTAATAATATATAGTTGCTGTCGATACGGTTTGATTTAACTTTTTGAACTAAGTTAAATCAAACCGTATCGGCAGCAACTTCCATCGTCGCACTCGAACTCAGATTGATGAGGAGCTAGTAAACGGATTTCCTAGACGTAAGACGAAACCTAGACGGCTTACACATACAAGAATGGCTAGCGAGTGTAATGGATAAGCGGAAACAAGTTATAGTTCACTTGTGAACTTGCTCTCATCTACCTAAACAGCTTTCTCCTCTCACTCTCACTCGTACGATGTTTGGTGCTTTTCAACGGGCGGAAGCGTCCGAGAGGGGCTCTTACCTCAGCTCCATCAAGCTTCCACACAACGATGCGTACGGAGAACTGGTACGCTCACCTTCGGCAACGAGTGAAGAGAATCGACCAAGAAACGACGGCTCCTTACGTGATGGAGGTGCTCCAAGGCTTCTTTCTGCCGAGTCCTGTGGTTTATTATCGCAGTACGCTGCTGTGGGACTCATGATGGGAGCTCTACCAAGTGCTATCACACCGTTCCTTGGATACTACTTGAACATGGAAGGTCAAACGACGACTTCAGCTCGTGCATTGCTCGGGATCCCATGGTCCGTCAAAGTTTTCATCGGAATTCTGTCGGATTGCTTCCCTATCTGTGGCTACCGACGTCGGCCGTTCATGACCATCGGTTGGGTTCTCTGTACGATCTGCCTTCTTACCATGGCCACGCTGCCAATGGAGAAACCATATTTCCCTGAGGCTTCATGGAGAAAACTGAAGCCTAGTGAGTACACACTGGAAGAAATGTCTGCCATAAACTATCACGCTCCTGCTGCTGGAGGCAAGTACGTCGTACTGATGATGTTTGCAACACTCGGCTACGTTATCGCTGATGTTGCAGCGGATGGCGTCGTCGTCGAACACGCCCAGCGAGAACCGATCGCTATTCGAGGACGGACCCAGACGGCAATTTACACGGTACGAAGCATTTTCAGCATCTTCGGGAGTGTCTTGATCGGCTTTGGCCTCAGCTCGCCACCCTACGGTGGAGACTTCGACTTTGGCATCAGTTTTCCAGTGTTTGCGATAATTCTGGCCGTGTGCTGCGTACCGGTGATACCAATGACCTGGTACTACATCTCTGAAGAGAAGGTTAAAGCTCCTGAACTCTCTAAGTACATGAACACCTTATGGACAGTACTGCAAAGTCGCGCAGTCTATCAGGTCATTGCCTACAGCTTTTTTTCGGGTGTTTGTGGAGGTATCAGCTATGTGGCTTCAGACCCGGTCACCATGTACTGGGCTCGAGCGACGAGTTTTAACATCTCAGTAGCCCAGATTATCGGCTCAGGGGTGACAGCGGTCACATTAGCTTTTATGGGTCGCTACGGACTGGCATGGGACTGGCGTCACGTAATTATCGTCACCACCATTGCTGTAGTCGCACTAGATTCCGTGTGTACAATGCTTACAACCTGGGATGTCGTCCGCAACCAGTGGTTTTGGCTCGGCCTGCCAATTGTGGAGACTATCCCCACGAGCATCAACTTCATCGTCTCGAGCTTCGTGGTTGTGGAACTGGCTGATATGGGCAATGAAGCTGCTGTCTACGGTCTGTTAACCACTGTGGGCAACCTCAGTAACCCGTTCTCGGCCACTCTTACGAAAGCTATTGACGAACCGTTCGCTGTTAGCAACCGAGACATCCTGAACGACTCGCATACGTCGCGCCGGGACGTAACGATCATTGTTCTCATTTCGTACACAAGCAAACTGCTCTCGTTAATATTTCTCGTCTTACTTCCTCGACAGAAGACAGAAACGCAAGCATTGAAGCGCAGTGGACAACAAAGCAAGTTACTGGGCGGCCTAACTATCGCGTACTGTATGTTCGCATTGATTTGGTCGCTACTGATCAACTTGTTGGGTATCTTTGAGAGCACGAGGTGCCTCAAAATTGTAGGCGGGTGCTAAGATCAGGAGCACCTTAGCGATACTGTTTACGAGTAAGTCAGAGTAGGATGGAGTTCTCATTGATGTACTTGATCGAGCAAGGCACTTTAACCCAGAAATCATATACTGATACCTGAGCGAATTAATCATGGGACCAACATCAAGATATCTCTTCATATTCACTGTCGCACTCGTCAATCAATTCGCCGTACCCCAGAAATGTTGGGTCATGCGATCATGCAGCGAGCTAAAGAGGTACATCTTAAACGTTGACCACATTTTATAATAGACCATTAAATTCAATACCTTGAAACATTCATCGTTGGTTATAGTCGTTTTCTCGCCCTCACCGCTTTCTGGGCGCTGATTTATTGACAAATCAGCGCCCAGAAAGCTCTGGATATTTATACTAAAATTCCACGGTATATCATGTTGTAAGGTAGTCGGACTACACCTTTCGCTCTTCTTGTCTTGAATCTAGACTGAATATCTGATGATGCAGTAGTTTCGTAGATCGAACCAACGTTGCACCAGGCCGGTTTGGTCAAAATTCACTATAACTTATGAGCTATGTGATTGATCACAAGTTATTTTTCGCTTCATTATGGACACCGTACTTTTAGAGCGGGACAGGCCGAGCAAATTCTGCGCATCCGAACTGCGAGAATACAATCCCGGGGAAAACTGTACCTACTTTCGATACAGATTTTAGGTAAGAAATACATGTATTGAAAATTGAAAAAATGTTCGTGTTATGCCCGGCTCCTACGATAAATGGGAGGACGCGTTATCACCTGCTTCATCACCACGTGCACGTTACGTATACGACGAGGGGCTGTTTACATGAAGATGCACAAGGAAGAGAGAAAAACAAGTTTATGACGGCAATAATAATGCGTCCTATTCACGCGGTCAAGACAATCCGCGGGGACCTCATAAGAAGCAGAAGAATCGACACGAACGGACCGCGGACACAGAAAAGCAGCGTGTCTGCGAAACAGCACAGACGAAGCCAATTTTATCCTGTACGTTAAACAAGTTTACAAATATTTTTAAATACGTAAAATAAAAAAAGTTATATGATGCTTTTTTCCGATTTTTTACCCAAATTTTGATTGCTCAATTTTTAGACAGGTTCCAGTAGACTCCTTAACTAACAAAAAAAGAGTTAGGTGCATTTGAAAGAGCAGCCTCCCAAAAAAATTGATTTTTTTTCGCAAGACGCCCATAAACGTGACATTTTTGGAAGTCAAAATGTAGCCAAAGGACCCCTCTATTGCCCGTTTCGTTTGAGTTTTTCCGTAATGATACTTTTGTTTAAATTAGCTCTATTAGCCAACGCGACAATATTAGTCTTACTAAAGATTAAGTTTGAAACGCTGCAAGTTAAAAGAAGAGAAAATAGTAGTTTACGAAGCTAATACTTGCGCTTGCGTGGGTTACCGTAATGAGCCGTATACCATTCAGCTACCTCGGGGTAGTCATTGCCACATCCAATGTAAAAGATTGAACTGTTGAACGACTTTTTGCCGTCTCTGTATTAATAAAGTCCAGTACACCAATGTGCCCATTCCGAGCTGCACGTTTGGCATCACCTTCGTAAATAGACTGGCCCACGTGATGATAGAGCCACTTAGCGGTCTCCGCATGTCCATACGTCACTGCGTTCCATATCGTGAGCTGAGCCCAATCGAAGGAGAAATGGGCGTTCAAAAATCTCATCACTTTGAGATGACCGCCCATAGCGGCTGTGGTCATTGCTGCCCTCGTGCATCCTTCTTTACGATAAGTGTGAAGCCACTTCACCAACTTGAAATTCCCGTTTTTAGCCGCCGAATTCATTGTTTTTTCGTGCATCCTTCGCGCCTATTTGCATGTAGCCATTGAACCATCTCCATGTGATCGTTCGCAGCGGCTTCATCCATCGCCTTCTTCGTACAGCGTTCACGTCTGTTTTCGTGCAAGAATTTCACGACCTCAAGGTGGTTATTCGCTGCTGCTCCATCCATCGCCTTTTTCGTACACCCTTCATGACGATATTCATGCAGGAACATCACGACCTCGAGATGGCCACAAGTCGCTGCATCGTCCATAGTATCCTTTGACCAGCTTCCCTTTCCGCCAAAATGCAGCCATTTCAGTGTCTCTAGGTCACCATGTCGAGCACTCTGAACGATGATATCTCTTGGAAGTTCTAGACCCAGATTCTCATTTAGCCACCGCCTGATACTATTGTCCTTAGCATTTTGCATTGCCATTGGAGTGCACCCCTCATAACGGTTAGCATGTAGCCATTTAACTACGTGTAGATAGCCATTTTGTGCTGCAGAGTCCATCGCAGCGGTGGTACATCCTTCCGATCCGGTTTCATGTAAAAATTGCAAGATTTCCAGATGCCCCCCACTTCACACCTTCTAAATCCCCTTTTTGAACGGCATAGTCCAGAGTGACTCGAGAGAATCTAGCCAGCTTCACCTCGTGAACCCACTTCATCATTTCGACAGAATTAGTCTTAAGATGCCCAAAACCAAAGCCTGATGATGGTTATGCTTGTATAAGTGCTTTGCAGTCGTGAGATGTCCGGCTACAATAGCTTGCCGTAGAGCTGATTTTAGCGAGTTTCTATCCCAATTCGCGTTGTTCATCAGCCACTGAGTGAGCTCCAGATGACCATTGGAAGCAGCATCTTCCAGACTGCGGAGACTATTAGAAAATATGGTAATCAACCAGCGTACCACGTCACCTCGCCCTTGATTCGAGGCGTAATGAAATATCTGGAAGCAGCATCTTCCAGACTGCGGAGACTATTAGAAAATATGGTAATCAACCAGCGTACCACGTCACCTCGCCCTTGATTCGAGGCGTAATGAAATATCACTTCGTCACTCCAGTTAAACTTCTTCGACGACAATTTTCGGACAGAATGTAGCCATTTCAACACCGGCAACTCCACTATTTGAACTGCATTGCTTATCATAACAGAATCAACAGATCCAGGATAGCGCGCGTATAGCTTCTTAATCGCCTTCAGTTTACCCGCTTCTACCGGCATATCATGGACAACGATGTGCATCGCATAGCGGTATTGGCGCAACTTCTCTTGATAAACCATATTCGAGCTCTCATCCACAGCTTGCAGTATCTGGTCGAACAAGTGGAAGTATCCTTCATTTAGTGCTTCAGTCAGCGCATCTGGAGAAATGTTTTCAGTGTAGCGTTGGATGAGCTCCACAACATGCGGCAGGGCCTCGACACGACGACACACCACACGCACACACGTAAGCACAAATGCGTTTTCTTTCTTCTCCATTTTGAAGACTGAGAATAATGATGCAAACTAATGCTGTATCGCTTTCAGTCTGATGATGGAGCGCGACGAAGGCCAAGTTGAAGTTGCCCCTTTGCTATAGAATGGCTACACTCAATATATTCTATACGACAGGGTTGAAGTGAGTTCTCGACTTATATCAGCTATGTCCCCCTCTCTTACTTTATCTTTATATGCGGATTTAGTCGTACTTAGTCGCGAATATCAATGTTGAAAAGGTGCTTGCATGCAGCACGTCACTTCCAGACTGGCAGCGCCCAACACAAGTAGCCCTTCCTATCTAATCCCTACTAGTCCACCATGCCTGCAACCTCAGAAGAAGAGCAAGTGACTTATTTGCGCTCGCTGCCATCCGTGCGCGACGGCTGCCACCGCGTGCTGGCTCTCGGTTTGCAGGACAAGTTGCCGCATTTCTCCGTGGTCGAGAACAAGATTCCGGCCTTAGCGGACTATGTCATTAACGTTATTCGCCAGTCGTACCCACCACCCAATGAAGCGAACGTTCCTTTCCACTCGCGTTGGCGCCACTTCGAGACGGGCGACCCGAAGCGAGTGGACAGGATGACGTCCACTTGGCGCTGCGATAAGCTCGAGAAGGCACGGCGGCTGCTGGATTTGGCGCTTGTGAGTGTCCTCTTGGACGCAGGTGCGGGACCTTCGTGGACTTATAAAGAGCCGGATACGGAGGACGTCTACAGTCGCAGTGAAGGGCTGGGAATCGCCAGTTTACACATGTTTTTGAAAGGAAACTTCTCGACTGATGCGGAGAATGACCCTCATCGGGTGGACGCTCAAGCACTCGCTAATTTGCCTGACGATGCAATCGCCAAAGCGTTCCAAGTGGTACGTACTTGAATACTTTACATTTGGAATTTGTTTTTGAAGAAACCTGTGTTAATAAATCTCTTTGTGTTTTAGAGTGATGCAAACCCACTGGTGAAGTTTGGAATTGGTTTTTGAAGAAACCTGTGTTAATAAATCTCTTTGTGTTTTAGAGTGATGCAAACCCACTGGTGGGTTGTGCTGGACGAACAGATTTGCTCAAGGTGCGTGTTTAAACCTTTGTTTGGATTTATTTAGCTGAAATAATGTTGTTATTGTGGTAATAGCGTTTGGGGAAGAGTATTTCCAATTATCCCGAGTTTTTTACCGGGGCGGACGGATCAATTCGACCTGGGAATATGGTGGATTACCTGACGAAGCACCAGAACTCAAATGGTGAAGTGTCCATTACGGAGCTATGGAAAGTGGTACTCTACGGGCTACAAGATATTTGGCCCGAGAGCCGAACGCGCCTTGGCGGTCTGAACATGGGAGACGTGTGGGAACTTTCGTAAGTGGAAAATGTTTAGAATTTTAAAATTGGTGAAGTTGTTATTGATTTTTGTTGGTGGATTAGCTACTTGCCGGAGCATGAGAAGGCGGGCAAATTCGTGAGCTTCCACAAACTATCGCAGTGGTTAACGTATTCACTGATGGAGCCACTTCAAGATGCTGGATTCAAAATTACGGATCTGAAGTTGATGACAGGTACGAACAATAAGCTTTTTAGTATGAAGCGGCACTTTTTTATTTGTATGTGTATTACTTGTAGGTCTTCCTGAGTACCGTAACGGAGGTCTTTTGGTGGACTTTGGCGTGTTGGTACCAAAATTAGCAAATATCCTTATGGATGAATTCGACCCGAGCTCTGAAGTGATTATTGAGTGGCGAGCCCTCACTGTAGCCATCTTGGATGAGCTACATACAGTCATTCTGGAGCGTCTGGGCTTTACCGCAGACTTTTTCCCACTCGTTAAGGAAGGTTAAACTTTTGTTGGGTCGATTCGGCAGCAACTAATGGCTTGTGTTTTGTGTAGATGCTCGAAGGAGGGAGCTGGAAGGCTGGACGTGTCATCGCCAAAGAAAAACGTGCAGATGGCGGCCCGCCCATCACCATTAAAAGCGACGGCACTGTCTTCTAACGCGAATAATCGCACACCTATCGCGAATTCAGGACTCAGATACCCCTAACAATTCGTGGATTGATTAAAATGAAGCGCATTGAAGAGTAAATTGTGTTTTATAATCCTGTAACGTTACTTTACTATCTTGACAACTCCAGCCTCTGCAGGTCGAGTACATTGCACCCATTTCAAACTCATTCCCATTGTCTTGCGTCCTGGTAGTTTCATTGAAGCCCAGACAGCTCGATATGGTAATATTCCTCCATGTGCTAACTCCACTATTTCCTTTACAAGAAGAACTCCGTTCCAAACACGAAACTCATCCACAAGACCTCGAAAATCATACGCTCCTTTGTAATCTGGATAAGGAAAGTCTCCATCTCCAGCGACAATATGACCAGTACCAATTTGCTGGTACGTCATTCGAGTCCACTCTCGACGTCTTGATCCTATAATTGAAGACACCTCCACACCACCGAGATAAACAATTTGATGCTGTTTAGCACTATCATAAGTCAACGCAAGATGGTACCATCGGTTTGGCTCCAGATTGGCCGCTACCATTATTCGACCCTCAAGCAGCGAGCAGTATAAATTGTACTTGGAATCAACAAGTATCGGCTGCCATCGATCAGCGCTAAGTCCGTCCCAATCCAGTCCGTAAATGACTCCTCCAGCACACCTGCCTTCATCATTTATACGGGAATCTGGTAGTAGACAGAACCACACGTCGAAACTGAGACTAGTATTCCCAGTAAAATACGCCATGGGTCTCTGCTCTCGTGACTCAGTTGACACGTTGTGTTCCAAGTAGGCGTAGGAACCTTGTTGGCGCCAAAAATGAAACTGATGGCACCCGATACCGTGAAAAAGCACTGACCGTTCTTGAATGTATTTCTTCTTCCATTGCAGGCCCATTTCTCGTTGAAAAACTGTTCCCATCTTTTGCTTCAGTCGCTTAGCAGAACCTTTCAGATCTTTCATCCATGGTGGCCCTTGAGGTTCTGCAGCTTCTCCATGAAGACGCTTCTGCCAGAATGAAGCATCGGAAAGCCAGAGACGCCACTCGCGTGTGGCATGAGAGAGACTGAAGGCGTCAAAACCGCTTAGGAAGGCAACAACAGCCTCCACCACGTCCCCAGGCAAGAATTCAAGTCGCATTTCAAAAAAAGATTTGAATGATATTGCCAAAGGGTACTTCATTAGGGGTTTCACCCCTCCTAACACCTCGTTATAACGTTAATTCTCTGAAATTTACTTTCAGAGTTACAGGATGCGAGTGAGGACCCCGGTAATTTATATAGCAATTTATGCACTAATTGGAACCTTGCCTGGGGATGTGTAACCTGGGGCAACGCCCGCTGCGCTCGCGATAAAAAAATAAAGAGATAGAGGAGGGTGTCAGAATATACAGATTTTTAGTTACTGAATTAGCGAGTAACGCGATAGCAAGTCAGTAAGAAAAGATTTTTTTTAATCTTGCCTGGGGATGTGTAACCTGGGGCAACGCCCGCTGCGCTCGCGATAAAAAAACAAAGAGTTACAGGAGGGTGTCAGAATATACAGATTTTTAGTTACTGAATTAGCGAATAACGCGATAGCAAGTCAGTAAGAAAAGATTTTTTTTATTTAGTACTTCGTGGGATAACAAATTAGAAAGAAAATATACTTTTTAGGATTTTTAGGACTGGGCCTTAGATACTTGGCAGGATGCTTTGGTACTAAACTCGCGGTGTTTGCAGTTCGAGACGCTACTCATTTGTTGCCCTTCTTGGAGCGATTAGGCGTTGTGTTGCCTTAGCGCTTTCTGTTTTCTGCCTCCTTGGTGGAGACGCTGAAGGATTCTTGAGATATGCTTTCCATCTTACTGACATTTCCTGTTGGAATTCCGGAGCGCTTAGGTTGGAACGGCAGTCCGTTCAACAGCTCTTTTTCCTTTGAAAAGTTGGCAGCTCGTTTGTATCCATAATCAATCAGTGTCAGGAACCACCCGCGCTCAAATTTCCTCTTTGCAAAAAAGCACATGGATGATTAGGACAGCAGTTGTTTTTTTGCTGATGGCAGTGCGATCCCACTCGTTATCAATAGCTTGCTTCACGGACCTTATTTTGTTGTATGAAGGTGGGGAAGGCACGGCTCCCGTCGTCTAGTAGGCACTAGATACAAGCGAGCTCGGCAAACACGAATCGACGACAGTGGTCTAAGGTCCCACGCGGGTTTAAACCCTGGACCAACCATTGATCACTCGAGTCGATCCTATAGGGTTAAGCCGCGAGGGCAGGCGTTTGAGGGTGAGGTCGGGGTGTTGGATTTCCTGCCAACATTTTAATGTTTGGATTTGAAGTCCCTGACGTCCATTTGCTAGACTTTGTATTGTGATATCCTACATAGCTGACCTTTGTGCATCTATTAATTTCAGAGCTTCTTCGTGCAGCGCGCGACTTTGTTAAAGGAAAACAGAAAAGTCCGTGGGATTTCTCGTTGTGAAAGGTATTATGTCGCATTTTCAGTTTTCAGCCCATCCACTATAATGAGTTTTCCCAAATAGAGTACCCGTTTGCACTTTTCGTTAAACATTTCTTTTTATTTTGCTCTACCAGCACAATCCTTTTCATTATTGTGTGCATGTATTAATTGTCGGAAAGATGGCCGTTTCAATCAATAATGAGATAAAACTGTTGCATTTAGCAAAATCTGACCTTTTCTTCTATACCAGCTGGGTGGAGATCACGTGGAGTCGTCAACACTTAACAAAGGAATTAAGTGTTGACCACCCAGAATGATTGGCGTCACAGAATATTGGATGGGTACACCCACGACAATCGGCACTCTGTAAGTCTGGCTGGTGATTGCACCAGCACGGAGAATCGGATCTATATATTTTACATGAT
>JAIKVB010000773.1:0-19718 GCA_024679045.1 Phytophthora brassicae
GCGAAGTCATGGACTTGCTAGACGAGGAGGTTCATGAGGTGTTAGATAACTTCATCGGAAAAAAATCAAATGATGTTTACTCATACGGCATCAGCAGATACGTCGTATGGCTTCATGAGAACAAGGCAATGATACTGAATCCGGAATTATAGGCTCAATGTGCGCAACGGATGATGTAGTACAGCTCAAGCATGCTGCGGTACGTCATTTTAATATTTCTCACCCTTCAACACCTTAAAGGAGGCTACGTCAAAAAAAATCCAGAGATTTTTTATGTCTTTAAGAAAGGTTGACGGTGAGCGGGCTGGGAAATCGGTGTACAGCTCTCTGCAATCGAGTCGTTTTCATCTCTATCGTCTTTATGGAGTCAACATGCCAGCCGAATTCGTGGCAGATATGAAACTTTTTTAAGGGGTTGAAGCGAACTGTAATCAAACGTCTAAGTGAACATGGGCAAAGGCTTACCGAGGGCAAGGAGCCACTTGAATTTTCTATGTATCAACTCATTTGCAAATGAATGAGACAGCAATCTGGAAAAGAGTACATTTTTGCGCACACTTTTCTGGTTCTGTCCTGGAATCTGATGTGTCGGGCCGGAAATTCTGTATCAATTCGTTATCAGCACTTACAATGGCATCAATGTGCACTTGCTATTCGATTCACGCATATGAAAAATGACCAAGAAGGCGAGCGTCCACGAGATGCTAGACACGTGTATGCAAACCCGCTTCTGACTGATATTTGTCCTGTTCTCTCGATGGCTGTTTATTTGGCTGTGTTTGGTTTTGATTCGAGCTCGCTTCTTTTCCCAGCAAATAATCAATATGATCGTTATGCAAATTTTTTGAAGAGAACAATCTCCCTACCTGAAGTCAATGATACTATGTCCGAGTCTGGGTTGACTTCATCTGATTTTGGGTCGCACTCTGCACGCAAAGGCTCAGCTACTTTGCAAAGGCTCAGCTACTTTCGTTTCCAGCTGTACTACGGCTGGTCCATCATCTGCGTCAATATGCCTGAGAGCAGGCTGGAGCCTTCCCGGTGTGCAAGATACTTACGTTCGATATGAAGCAGCGGGTGATATGGTTGTTGCACGATTCGTAGCGGGCCTCCCTTTCGAATCGTCAAACTTTGCTATTCTGCCCCCGTTCTTCGAGACGCTAGATGATTCTGTAAAAGAAAGCGTAGAAACCTGCTTCCCAGCAACTCCACCAGCCATGCTGCACACATGCTCTTTTTTATTGGCTTCGTTGGTGTATCACTCCGAGTACTTAAAAACTCATCTCCATCCACTCCACTTGATTTTCTCGTCCCCCTATTTCGCGATCCGAACTTGCTAGCCTCACTACGTGAACAAGTTTTGTGTTGTTGCCCGCATGACAAAATCTCGCTTCGCCCCACTGGTATTCCTCCTCACATCGGAATCTTGGTGACAATGAAACACCAAGCTGACCAGCTGACTGATGTAGTGACCACTCTCAAGGGAATTGGGCCTGTAATAGCTGAGCAAATCACTGCAACCCTGTATGATAGACAGATCGACAGTGAGCTGGTTACCAGAAATAGCTGAGCAAATCACTGCAACCCTGTATGATAGACAGATCGACAGTGAGCTGGTTACCAGAAGCTCAATAAACGAATCTATCCGAGCTGCTATGGTGTTCTTCGAGTCTTCGCCCTTCTACCATCAACATGAAGGGGGCTAAAATGGTCTGGGTGCGGTCAACTGGGAAGGAGAAGGAGCGGTATGCCTGCATGCTTTTTGGAGATTCATTTGGACGTAAGTATCCGCCATACCTGGTAATAAAAACAAGACCATAAATATTAGCGACGACTAGAGCAGAAAATGAGACCAAGCGTCGTGGATACGGTAAGCGTCTGTGGAAAAAGGTCAGGAGCCTGGCAGTCCCGCTACAATGTCGTCATCTACGGTAACGGTGCCGGCTGGTGGAATGAGTCTATTACTCTCGATTTCACACGCTACAATTTCAGCGAATGTGACGACATGCCTACTCCTGTGCTGCTGCTGCTGACCGAGTTTTCAGCGCACAAGACGAATTCCGTGCTTGCGTACGCCACCAGCATTAACATTGAGCTCATGCTCATTCCAGCAGGATGTACGGTGGTCTGTCAGCCGGCTGACGTCGCATGGATCAGACCCCTTAAGATTGTGAGAGTGGTGGATCAGCTTCTTGAAGCAACAAATGAAGAAGCATGAAGAGGCGATGACAGCAGGCGAGGCGTTTCACATGGTGCAACCGACTCGTGAAAATTTTGTTGAGTGGGTTACTGGCTCATGGACAGAGCTCTACAATAGCCACAGATTGTAACGAGGTGCAAAGGAAAGCGTCGATGACGCCACTTAAAAGGCCAAGATTGACAGCGTTGTTGATAGACTGCAACAGATCGATTTGCTAGATGAGACGGTCGGAGAATTAAACAAAGATGTTGTTGACACTGTTGACGCCAATATCGAGTTTGCTATAGTCTAACTATCCGTGAGTGTACATGCGCTCAACTTCGGTTAAAATCAATGGGGAGTTTATCGAATTACTTGTGCGCGCTGGGAGGGTTTTTGGGGTAACCCCCACTTCTGATTCCAATGCAGGTATCAGCTTGTCTATAACGTGTCTATAACGTCACATTTTGGCCAGCAGCCGTCGTGTGTCTTTTACAACAGATGATTACAAAGCATATGACACATTCTTTCTGAATTGCATATATTTAGGAAACATGACATTTTCAAGGATTATTCATTCACTAAACACAGAGTGCTATACGGTACGCTCATATCCGTTTTGGACCCTCTCGCGTCCGAGACTAAACCCGCAGGGCCTTCACGCCCCATGCCGCTACACGGCACTGACGGCGGTTTTGACGCTGCAACTTCCGGCACGGTTCCGGGACCCCCCCATTGGCTACCGTGCGCACGGTGCCTCGTCAAGGCAGTCCGCCGAAGTTATGTCCCGGGATGCTGCCGCACATGACGCTATCGATTCGGTGTTCGCTACGCATCGCAGAGACCTCCGAGGTCTTACTTCAATACAATTATCTGGACGACCTAACATAGAGGGTAATAATAAAAAACTAAATACAATATAGAAGATGTTATTTGGTCACTTTTATTTGTAACGACAAACAGATCAAAAGTTATACCGCTTATACATCGGTTGCTCATATGGATGATTCTCCTGAATTTGTTGGACCAAAAGCTTGTTTTTGTATGTACGCGTTGGACGGGCAGTCAAATTTTTTCGTGACGTTCGGATAGTCATTTATACTAATTACAAGGTAAGAGTCAGTACACACTATTTTGTTGGATTGATTCCAACGTGACCAAAACTGTCGATATGCATATGCTTTTTAAAAGGATGCGTTAGGAAGTCGTCAATAAAATAAATTTGAGCGAGGATGACTTGTGTTGGCGCGGAAGCTCGTGTGCGCCCCCAGAGAACCCGGCGGAGCCTGAGGGCAACCAAGATAGGACGACGACGCTTGTTAAACCCAGATAATGCATAGCGTGACACGGTCTGGCCTGGGTACGCGCGATCCCCAGCAGCTAGTTAACTCGCTTCGTGCCCGGTTGCGTTCTCCACGCATATAAACGTGAACAGGCTCTCCGCGTACTGTCTAGAAAAGGCCGTGATATATATGTATTATCAGGATTAACACGATGACGTAGTCACGTTTATCAAAAGGCTTATGCAGGTAATTACGAGAAACTATGGGAGTTAATGCTGTTAGGATGAAGAGCTTCGAGAAGCCTTGTCGTTCTTACGCAAGATGTTGACTGCTGTTAACCATTGTAGCTGCTCTTTTCGAAGCATACGGTTTCGGTTGGTGTGCGTAAGTATATCAAGATTTCTCGTTGCGGAATGCAGCATGACCCGGGCCTCGTCAAGTGAGGGGCTATGCGTAAAGGTACCACTTCGAATTAAATAACTTTCGAGTCGAGTCATCAAAAAACGGAATCTGACAATCGCTTTCGTTTGTTTTTATCAGGCATGTCAGCAGGTGTAAGGTTTCGAATGGGCGGGTAGTTGTTGGCAGGGTTACCAAACCACCAAAGCTCCCACGCATTGGATATGCTTCCTTTAGGGAATTCAATGTCTTGGGAAACACGGTGCAAAGCTCCATCGTAAGTGAAAATGCACATCGTGGGTGGGGAGAAGAAGTACGTTCTACGCTGTTGATAGAATTAGGCTGCAGAACAGACCGCGCAGATTGCAGGAATTCGGGAAGACCCGTTTCGTGGGGCGTCTTATCCGCATTGTACACGCAGTCCACACCTGACTCAACCATCATATGTTTGACACTCTCGTTGGACTCTTTTGATTTCTGCTGCATTTGCCGGGGTCACTTGCCCCTGACGAGTCCCGTAGCGACAGGTGGTGATGCTTCAAGAATCCCCTCGCCCATCCTCGAGAAGCTGCAAATGATAGAGGATCAACACCAGCATCTCGTGCGACCGACAAAGCCTTGCGATGAAGCATGAGCGACGACACACGGATCCCCTGGTAGCGATACGCATTAATTCACTGTACGGCATGCACCTCATCATCTTTTGAGAGGGAGGTGGTCATGACTATTTGGCGGAATTTGAACTGCTGAGCTGTCGTGATGGACTTGAATAACTCGAGCAACTTGTCCTTCTGTTTTTGTCACTCACAGACACTAGTACGTTTCCTATCGCGCTTAGTCCCTTGAAGAATGTTTCTAAAGCTAAAGCCATGTCAGTACAAGCTTCAAAATGCCGCACAACATCTTGTCGAAATTGATGTGTAGGCACTGTACGTGCGTACATGGTGGCCTTCCTCCCACCATTTTTGCTGTGCTTCCTCCTCCCTTTGACCATTTAGTTACGACAACAAACTATCTTTCATGCTGTTCTCCTGACTTGTTTGTCAGTCAGACGTTTGTGCTGGATAAGACACAAAACTTATCTCCGCCGTTCTTCGGCGGGGTTTTCCATTCTTTTATACAGTTCCGAGCGGGGCTAGCTACTTGGAACGGGCTCCGGGGTCTTTCAACTTCCCCCGTGAGGCCAACTACATTTGCTATTTCCAAACATTTCTTAGTTGCTTCCTCTTTATGTTGCATCTTCCTAGTGTCCATCCCGCCTTTCATTTTTGGCCAAACACATCGCATTCCTGGGATGAATTTGGTTAATGAGGTGTGCTCGCTGTCTACTAACATTGATCTCTCTACGACCACCTAATCCAGCCTCACGAGCGATGCGTCTTCTATAGCGCGGCCGTAGACGAGGCTGAGGATACTACAGTGGACGGGCGGAGGGATTCGCTCGGGTGGGGTTATTCATTGTGGACCGTACCGTACTATATGACATGAAATGTCATATCCAGCACCGTCATTTTAGTCAATCACCATCAAGTAATGTTGCAATCGTCGCGAAATTTCACGCTGATTAGAACATAATGTGTGTTCGTAATTACCTGTTAGTAATATCTCGGTAAATGAAACAAATGCCAAACGATGTATGTCACGAAATGGAGGGTGTTGTATCTTCCTGGGTTTCAAAGGGCGGATTTCTACGTCTGCGAATAAATGACCCTCTTATCGCCGTGGCTGTGCTTGCTATCGGCGTCGCCCCCCCCCAGACCCACGCGACGATGTCGAGGTAGCACCGCTCCGTTGCCTCTCTCCGTGGCGACGGCAGTGCCAACCACAGAGATGCGGTGGCTCGCGCGGATACAGTGGCTCAGCAATTGAATATCCAGATGTCAAATCTTGCGCTTGTGGATCCACAGCTCTCAGTATAGGTCTTGATGTTACTAGGCTGCACCGAACCCAGCGTGCAGTAAATAATGGGGGGGGTCTGCACCTTCCACCCCTTGTGTTGCAGCTCCGCCTCGATCGGCGGGTACTTGAACGTCTTGTAGTCGTGGCTACGCTACAGCGAGAAATGGTCGGCGCCGGGTGCCTGGTCCCCGGTCCCCGAATGCGATCAACATATGCTTGGTAGCGTCGTTACGCAGGCCGACGGCCGGTCGCATTACCGAGCCGTTATACTCAGGAACCGGCCGGTTCAAACGCAGCGCTGTGGTCTACTTGGAGCGGTCAATTGCTCGCTTGATCGCAGATCCGAACGCCACCAATGCGTCATCATGACGCTGCTTGATTACATCCATGTTGGTCGTGCAGTGGTTCAGCACGTGAGGTAGTGTCTCCACCGAGGAGCACGTCGGGTCGCGGCAGTGGTGGTTGGCCCGGAGGCGTCTCCGCTTGAGCACGGAGCTCGTCTTGATTGAGGCGGACCTGTATGCCAAATTTGAGCTCGCGCCCAAAAGATCACCCCCCCGTCATCACGAGCTTCGCGAGGTCAGCGTGGACTTGCACGGTCTTGCCTTGGTCCACCACCAATCCACCGGGTCTGGTGCGGATTGCCATGTGCAAATTAACGTGCCGCAACACGTCCTATTGTTGGGCCACTTTGTTATGGTGCGGCACACGAAGCGCGAGTGTGTCTTGGGCCTCCGTGTCGTCGCTATTCAAAAGACTCAAGTGGGTTATGTGGGTTGCAGCAGGGTACGCTGTACATCTACCCACAGCGAGCCAATGTAGCCGTTTCGGCGGAGCGTCTATCATAAGACGCAACAGTGAGTTCGGAGTTCAGTAACAGTCGAGCGATCTCCTTGCTGAGCCCACACCAGTGTTTTTTTTCTGCAACCGGTAACGCTGTCGCGCTACCTGACCCCTATGCCGTAGCCCCTGATGCAGTGGATGGACAGTTTCCCGTCGAGGCGGTGGTAGTCGCGCTTCAGCAAAGTCAGTAGATCGGTGTAGTATATCTTGAAGTTGCTGGTAACACCGATCCCAGCGAAGCGTAACGAGTCCCGCCATTCAAACCCTCCAGCCAGCTCGATGCATGGCCACTGCGACTGTCTGGTAGTTGGCAAATCTTGTGGTCGCAGCTTAAGCGTATCACGGAAGAGTTGGCTTGATCGGTGGGCTGGTTCTCGTGCGTGATCGCCAGATCGACAATCACGGCTTGCTTGGTCTCAGTGTTACGCAAAACGATGTAGGTGCAGGCGGCTACGCCACCAAGCTCCGACACCGTGAGGTTGAAAGCGACATCTAGCTGGCCTCCCGACTTTTCAACTTTGCGTCTGAGCGGCGCGCAATCTACGCCACCGCATTCTCGTGTCGCTACCAGATCGCCGCCCATGTCAGTAAGTGGGCGAACAGCCGAGTCGTCACAAGTGGGAGGTGAGATTAACGGTTAGACTAACCCGCTTACTGGAATGCCGCAAGCTACTAAAGCAATTCGCATTGCCAATTTCACATGTATGGCCCATGGTAAACAAAATAGCCACGCTCAAGCACTAAAGAGCGTTAAGCCTGTTTCAATATACAGATATTACACCGGTCCAAGCATTCCTGCACTAAGAATCTCTCTTCAAATCCCTCTTCGAATCCGCAACTGACTCTACTGACGATGTCGCCGTTTTCCTACAAAAAAAATTACCAACGACGCTAGCTATTAACATTTTTCCGTTTCTTTTTTTGTCACTATTGGAGTTGTTTATGAGGTGTTTTGGTAGTTTGACTGAATGCATTATTTAAACTATTGTAAAAAACTGTTAATGTAGTTTTAAGATATGTTTAGAAAAATGTGTGGAATGCATCATCGAAGAGAAGTCCACAGGAGAACGAGAGGTACGCTTGATGCTGCATGGAGGGGGAGACTCTGGCAGCTCACCTGATGTGTTTGTTCTGGCGCAGGTACCTGTCACACTTAGAACCCCGCCTTCGTTCACGCGCCCCTGCGCTCGAGCCATTGTGCTGCTGCAGCTCTACGGACGCGCGCTGTGTGTCTTGTTTGACAATCCTATTTTGCCAAAGTTTTGTGACTAAATTTTTACCATTTACGCCCCTATTTTCTAACATGTTTTACTATTGCAGTCACGTATATCCAGACAGATTTTAGCGTGCCGTGGGATGACAAGAAGCGAAGAAGGTTGAGATGGCTACAAGCGACATTAATACAGACAATGGATTGTGGGCAGTCAGTGGCGATTCGAATAGTGACGGGATTCACCCAGCGCAACAGAATGACGAGTTAAGCTGTGACGAGGATTCTCTCCGTATATCTACTGTGTACGCCGCGAATTTTGGTTCAACGATAACTTAATAAAAGAATTCACACTGGCATCAGATTATGAGAACAACAAGACCAACTTTCTGCCAGCCAATAGTATCCCCCCTCGATCGGCAACACAAATCGCCCCCCCCCCGCAACGCTGAGTATGGTGTTGACAGCAACAGAAGACCAGATTTTTTTTATTTTGGCCTCTCAATATCAATGTGATCCACTGGTGCGTGGTGTTGACGATACAAGACGGGTGATCTACTGTTACGATAGCATGAAGAAGCATGCGAACTACAACTTACTCGGGGAACTGGCGCAGGGGATGGTCGCGTCGGTTTCTCTCTAGCGACGACCCAATCATCTCAGTTCAAACCCCAATCCAAGAAGACAGCGACAATTGCGGCTTATTCGTCTTTTATTCTTCTAACGCCGAGTTAACAAGGAGGCAGGTAACTCTACACGATTTTACTACGTCGACGTTGCGATATCTTGTAGGGAGTGGCGAAATTTAGCAACAGCAGCAACAAGAACAAAGATAATGAGCCAAGTCGAAATTTGCTAAGTGCCACAAAACATGTTTCTTTTTTCAGACTTGCCGTGGTACTTGTTTGGCAATATTGTGACGTGTGCGTTGGTCGCAGATAAAGTCAGCAAGATTTTTTCAGAACATCATGTACGCAAAGTTATATTCTTCCAACACACCCGTCATCTCAATCAGTCTTGAATTAGCAGCTCATCCCGGGAGCATGTTTCTACAGGTATCCGTACATGTCAAAATATGCTCCTCATATATTACGAAGCCAGCGTAATCTATCCGTCATGTATTCCCATGTTTGAACATTTAGATAAGTCCCTCTACCCTCGGGTGGAGTGCGTGCTCTGCCACTTCTGTCCCTGCCAGCAACAACCTTACGGATTCGACCGGCACCTTGGGCGTGGCCTCTGACATATCATGCGCCTCCCAACGAGCGTGACGGAGCTACTTTACGCACCGATATCGCGCGATGGATTAGACCTGCTCCCTTTGATGGATCGCTCCAGGTTGCACATGGGTGGCAGATGCTGAACTCGAAGGACCCCGCCATCCAGCATATTGCGCGCGAGCAGCCGGCAAATAGCAGACGGACGACATCGCCTTGACAGTAGAACGTGGCGACGGGCTGTACGATCTGCTGCTCAACTCGTAGCTCGTGACGTCGTCCGAAGATACTCCGCCCAAGCTTTGCAACGGATTCATCGGATTAGTCTGGTATGACGTCCAGCGCCATCTCCGCTCATTCGACCTCCGACTCAGGACCGCACCCGGCACGCCAGCTATACCATTGTATTCGCGGGTCGCACCACGACAAGTGGTTGGAGGACTGTGGCACGTGAAACTGAACCTCAAGAACAAACATCCATGTGCGACCAAGGCAAGACAGCGCGTGCTCACAGAAGAGCGAGGAGAGGCTTCCTCACACGGCCACGATGCATGTTCAAAACCGACTATCTTGAACGCGCACAGTGTGCTAAGTGCTAGCGTCTTCGGTCACGGGACAAGTGCAGATACCCAGGGTGCTCGCGCTCGGAGACGCTAGAGCACGTGCTGAACTACTATGGACGCCGTCCATGGCCGATATGACAAGGTGCACTCAAGGCCACTGATCGCGAGATCCACGCGTCGTCGGCCGGTCCGATAAAACCGTGTCGAGCTCAATGTGAACCAGACTCGGCTTGCCGCGCGCTGCGGCCTGACCTCCAGCTTTATGATTACACCATAAATACGGCCGCCTTCAAAGCGTTGCCGCCTCACTGGTAAGACGATCAAGACTCCACCGAGAGGTCACCGAGCTCATGCTACGTGACGAGGACGAGGCCAGGGCCTGAACAACGGAGCCCAGATATTCCGCGGCCAGCACTCACCCGGTGTTCGTCCTCTCCGTGTACGTGCACAGCGCGCCCTCGCTCCGTGTAGACGTTATGCACGTTCAAGTCCAGCAGTTTTGTAGAACTCACGCTCCACAGGGGACCTCGGCACCGTCATACAACCTTTCTGGACAAGTTCTGGTGTGCTGTGAGTGCGCCATGCCCTTCAGCTGGGGATTGGCAGCGCGTGAGCGCGCAATCTCTTGAGAACCGTACGGTAGAAGCTACGCCAGCAGCAGGGGATATCGAGCCCCACTGATGATGTAGCCGTATGGCACTGCCCCGAAAAGAGCCAGGTCAGCCAGAGCGCCCCTCCCCGTTCAGACTTTTTTTAGCTGCAGGTACAGCTGAGGCCATTCAACAAGAGCGGTCGGTGTCAAGAAGCGGCCCGCCACTTGCTGCTGAGATGGACCCCAGTACCGAGAACGTTACGATGGGGCCAGCCCCTTTTCGACGAGATGATGTAGCACCACACCACAGTTCTTTGATTAACACTACAGCAGGTAACGACAGATGAATCGCAAGCGACGCGATGAGAGCCTTATCTCCCAGAAGTGGTAGAGGTCCGCGCGACTGCAGTGCCGCCCCGCCTCCGACGCGATAGGACCGGCAGTTGCAACGTGAGCTTGTTGACATCAGAAGAGCCTCAATGATCGCGCAGCGACTGGATCCAGAAACCGGTGCACCGCCATATTCTCAGGTCAGAAGCGGACAAGAGACAATACCTATTGCGGACCCAGTCAAGTCGACTGCGACCTCGGGAATTGTGTGACGCCCGCATTCTCCACCACCAAAACTCTGCATCGCCGCCGACTCAAACGATTGAACGCGTACACCTCGCTCGAACTGAACGCTCTGATGCAGTTTGGTGAGGTCGACCGCTGTTAGAGACTTGTGGGGCTCGTATATTGTGGGTTTATCTTCTATCCCTGGCGCTCAAGATGTCGCATGATGCAGTCGTACTTTAGACGCTTTGTGCTCGCAATACGCTAACTTCTCCGCGTCTTCACTCACCTGATCCTTGAGCGCCACTTCCAAGCTGACGGCGGCCACCGTCTTTTCGGTGTGATTATAAAGCTAAAGGTCGGACCGCAGCGCGGTCAGTGGGCACAGTCTGGCTCACCCTCAGCTCGACATGGTTCTGCCGACCACCCTACGACGCCTGTAGCTCGAGCTCGATGGCCTTGAGCGTACTGGACCGCTTCCACAGTGCCTGTGCACTGGCTCAGCACGTGACCACTTTTTCGGCTCGTTAGCTCCTTTGGTGTCGTGCGCGCGGAGGCAATGGCGTTTCCAGAAACTGTGGGTGTCGAGCAGATATAGTCAGCTAGCCGCCGAGAATCGATAGCCATCTTCCCACAAGCCCCGCGAGCAGGCGAGGAAGCCGCTACCCACGCCTCCATGCGTGCACAATCCTTCCTTTGACCGGTTATAGCCGCCCATTTGGCCCAGTGCTGGGGTGACACTCGCTGTATATCGGTTCGCGATTGTCGAGTGGCATGTGGTGATTCCCGTATACCACGGGGTGTATGCTGTATAGCAGGAAGTGAAGGATGTATAGGAGGAAGTGGAGGTTGTATATAGTAAGTGGTGCTGGCTGTATAGCCTTTGCAAATGACTGTATAGCCTGTAATGTACCGAACGTAGATTGACATATAACTGGCTGTATAGCCGTATACTGTGACAGCAGTATGGCTGAAGGCTGTATAGCCAAGCTAGTGTTGTTAGACTGTATGGTCAGTCGCTGTATAGCCGATCTAGTGTCACCAGGCGGTATGACCGTATGCGAGGGAGGTACCTAAACAGGCGGAGTAAGAGACGCTCCGAGTAGGGCGTCTGCAAAATCTAATGATATCGCGCGCAGAGTTCGAGAGGGAAGCTGATTATAATTGCCCGTGTCGCAGGATAAATCAGGCTTCTTATTGAAATTTCGGTGCGCGGACCGCGTAGAAATACCACGCATCCCACCCCTACGCCTCCCGGCGCTTTTCGCATACGCGCGAAATTGGGGTTTAAACTGACTCTCGTGACCGAAGGGTGACAACATATATTACATTATATTCCTTATGTGCCATGTATTCCCGAAATGATGCAGAGTCATAATTATCTCGGCCTCCTCAGTGTCGACGTTGGTTGCGGGAGTTGGCCTTTCTCGACCGTCACGCCGTTTGCGTCCCCGTCGGTACGTCTCGTCCACCTACTGGCGAAACACGCCGTGGAACATCCGCTGTTCAGTTGTGAACACGCTGTGGATGACCACAGCGGTCGCGTGTTCCACCGGAGCAGTCCAAGCCCCCCAGATTGCGTAAGCAGGGCTCTTACCCCTTCTTGTCCTCAGGGATGAGCGCGCGGATGTCATCCGGGATGCCCTTCTTCTTTTCGGCTGCCGTAATCTCGATATCCACTCGGGCGGATGCGACCCTCTCGGATCCGCGGACCACGGTACATCCTGCTGCGAGATTGCGTTGACGAGGGCAATGGACCAGATTGGTAAACGATGACGCTCACTGGTTGGTCGAAGGCTTCCCACCACGACGGGTCATCTCTCTGCAGGTGGCCCAAAACAGCAACCAGCCACTTGTTGACGTACATTAACGTCAGGGGGATCCGCACCGGAGAACGATCTGGATCAGACGACTTGTTCTTCGATACGAAGGTCTCGAGTCGGTCCGTCATCTTCGTCACGTACGGGTACCATACGCTCTCGCTCATGCCCGTCAATCGCGTCCAAGATGTCGCCGTAGCTTGAGCAGCTGACTTGTACTCGGAACTCGGGGCAGATATGCTACTGGAGAAGTTGCTGTTCGTCGATCGTTCCTCCAAAGTCTCCAGCTCGCTTGACTCTCGGAAGTGCATCACCGTCAGACCACGTGACCCCAAGCGACCACTGTAGATAGCCATGAGGACAGCCGGGGGCGCCTTGAACCGCACACACGCTTCACGAAGGCTGAGAACAAACGACATAGCAGAGAGGGGTTTACCTTCCGTTGGGTTCAGCATATAGAACATCCTGTTCGCTGCCAGTACGTGCGCTGAGGCGGATGATAACCGCCCTTCGCTTTCTTCGACCCCCGGGGAACTGGCGCTTGAAAGGTGGACCATCTCACGAGGGGGGAGCTCGCCTTGGCCGTTCGGACGAACGCCTCCTGCAGCGAACGCTTGGTCTCTGAGCGGTTGTCTCTGCAGACGTCGAACTTACTCGCGTAGAAACTACAACTCTTGGAGTAGCTCCGTTGGGGGTGCCACTGACGATGTGACGGGAGTCACATGCACCTTAGCTTGAGGAAGCGTAGATTAAACCTTGACAGACGCCCTGCGTCTCTGTCCGAAGATAGCCGAAGAAAACCCTACTTTCTTATAGTTAATTAAGAAGCCCTCCCAATTAACTTACTTACTTGTAGGTTAGATTTAAACTGAGTATATTGTTTTCAGTTAAAAAAGATGAAGTACTGTAAACTGACTAGATAGCGCACTCTTTTATAAGCACCAATTCCGAATGAGTGGGCTGAGGTCTTGTGTCTCTCATAAGTACGAACCATACGTATGAGGGTATATGGGTAACTCATAATTACAGAAGTAGCCATGGAGTGAGGTTTTAACCCATCTGTGAAACACCTCACTATGTGAACACACACCAGATTGGTCACAATCCACCCGTCTGGGCCAGACCCCGTTACACCTTCCCATATCCAAACTCGAAGCACCGTTAGACGGATACTTCTCGAAGAGGGGAATTCAGCGAAACACGCGCACTCGTTGCCGCACTCAGAGGTCCAACCTCATTTCCAAACTCGCCACACCGCCCCGCAGAGGTCCAACAGACATGGCCCCTGCCAAGAATCCCTCGAGCCCCAAGGCCACAGACAAGACGCCTGCCAAAGAGACCAGCCCGAAGGACACTCCAGAGAAGAGTTCGAAGACCCAAGCCACGACGTCTAGCCCGGAGGGCGCCCCCACCGAAGACAAGAAGAAAGCCGTCAAGACCAAGCCTATTGCTGCAGAACCTGCGAAGGCCGCAGACGCCTGCCGATCGCCAAGAAGACTCGCAGCAAGACGCCCGCTGCGGGTAAATCCACGCCCAAGGCGAAAGAGACCAAGCCCAAGGCTCACGTGAATAAGCTCCCGGCCTTGAATGCCAAAGACTTCAAGTCCAGGTCGTAGGAGGCTGCCAATTCTGCAAAGCATAATGACACGGAGTTCCGGGACCCAGCACAGTCGGACAGGGACACCGGAGAGCCCACCGACTTCGGCGCGCATACGATCGTCGCGTCGGACGAGGAGTTCGACTCCCGTGAAGAGAAGCCGTCGGCCAAGACCGCCCCGAAGTAGCAGGTCGAAGTGACCCCGAGCGGAGGAGAAGACGCCGTCTCTCCGGGACCCAAAGGGTCTTCCAAGAAGTCTCCCAATGAGACCGTGATGGAGGCGCTGAAGCGCATACGAGCCGCACGCGAAGCCGAGAGTGCAGCAGGCGATGTCGAAGAAGTCGACTTTGAAGAGTCGGACGACGAAGAGAAGTCCGATCCGTCTTCCCCATAGCTCACAGAGCAACAGCGGGCGTTGCATCCTGGCAGTTCTGCCACACCTCGCAGCCAAGCTGCTGTTGAGAGAGCGATGAGCAAGGAAGACACCGCGCGAGAGACCCTGATCCACGGAAAGGGTGCTGCCCAGCCGCCCCGGCCACTCCTCCTCCTATGACTATGATGGTTACCAAAGTAGGTGAGGAGGAGGGTGTTGACCTTGATCAACTCCACCCTGAAAGCCGACGGCAAGTGACCGAACGACCCGACCTTCCTCGAGATCCCGTGGAACGGAGTCGCAGTCGCAAGCGCGAGCATGATTCGCTGGCTCCGCGTACACGAAGCAACTGCTGGCCTGTAAGGTGTGAACCCTAAGGGACTATGCCGACTACCTGAAGGTCAGCTGCCAGCCTGGTAGACCTGCACCAAGCTGTGAGGAGTGTCCCATAGTCCTCGACGAGGACACTCCCCTTCTCCATGCCGTCTTCGACGACCAGTTCGAGAGCTGGCTCCGACGTCTGGGGTATCCCCTTCCCGAGTTCTGGAATTCGTCGCATCAACTGGACTGGTTGGCTCTTCGACGACTTCGCTTTCGCGCCGCGAAGCTGGTGGCCGATGGCAAATGGTATCACCATAATGACCCAAGGTTCCTTCCCACGCCACAAGTTATCCTCGAAGAGGTGGTAAAAAAGGTGGACAAATCACGACAGTCACAGCCCATATAATCCCAAAGTGTTCTTGGGCCGGTTAACGCCGACCGGCTCCGTGGGAACGTCTATAAGCGGTCACGAGATCAGCGCAGTCCTCAACGGGAGGCTTTCCGAATCCCACGTATTCTCGGAGGCCGGATAGCCGCGCCACTTCACCAGAAGCTGGTCGACGCCCCCGCGCATACGGTGGTCCACCAACTTCTTCACGTGGAAGTGTGGCTCACCATCATTACCCCTTAGAGATGGAGGAGGACGGAAAGGTCTACGTCCGGACAACACGCTACTCTCGGTCTTCGAGGGCGGAGCCCGCACGCTTGTCAGATGCGGTGGCGACTTGCCAGAAACTGCTCGGCGAGCAAAGCACGTCCCTGGTCGTGATGTGCGGACGCCAACAGGGGGAAGAACGACGCTCGAAGGAGGCAGAGCGCTCGGCGCGGAAGGCGAGTGAAGGGGTGAGCGAACTTCGCCGGATTACAGCCCGGGACCTGGCCGAGGCAGAACGTCGCCTTGATCACTCGGTGAGTGAATTCCAGCGCCAGATGGGGGAGTACCATCATACCTGGGATGGTCGTTCCGGGAACATTCTCGCTGGCTTCGGAATCTCTACGATCGAGTGAAGCACTTGGAGCGACAAGTTGCCTCGCAACCGGTGGCGCCCTCAAGAGGAGCCTGCTCGGGCTGCTGCGGCGCCGGCTGTGGCCTTGCCAAACGAGGAGATGATGTCCCGCTTGATTGCGAACGCTCTGCGTCAAGTGGCTGATCCTCCAGCGGCACTCCAGGGAGGTCCCCCTCATGGCAAGCCTTAAGCATGCCAACGTAAAAAGTTGGATGGGTAGCGGCAAGCCCAGAGTGTAGGCATCGCCATCGACGCCAATGACCGTGAACGGACCAATGAAGCGCGGGCTGAACTTAGTGCTGTCTACAGAAGACACAGAGTCAATTGGTAGATTCTTGGCATTAAGTAATACCAAATCTCCAATTTGGAACACTTGTATATTCTTACGCCCATGGCGGTCACTGTTCTCTTTCTGCACATTTTGTGCCGCAGCCATAGCGTCTCTGACGCGCATGCGAATGGCTTCTCCCGACTCGATAAAGGAAAGAAGGTTCCGTTTCACGGATGGACGGAGGCCCTTAAGACCTCTCAGGTTCTCTCCCTCAATCCCTCCCACACCCAAACTGGAAGCCGGAGGCAACGCCAAAGGTGTACGCGGATGGCGCAAGCCATTAAAGTAAACCGGCGTGAAGCCTGTGGACGCATGCACAGCATTGTTCATAGCGAACTCAACTTGAGCTAATTGCGTGCTCCACTTGGTGGGATCTTCAACGCAGACACTGCGCAAGATGTCTTCAAGGACGCGATTAACGCGTTCAGTCTGACCATCGGTCTGGGGATGGTCCGCTGTGAACATATCCAACTTCGTACCGAGAAGTCAGAAGAGGTGTTGCCAGAAGTGTGACACAAAGCGAGGGTCGCGGTCACTGACAAACGCCTCTGGGAGGCCGTGATGCCGAAAGACATTGTCGATGAAATGCTGGGCGGCTTGTAAAGAAATAACACTGCGTTTAACGGCCACAAGCCCGACCATTTTACTCAAATGGCACACGAAAACCAACACGCCAGTGTAGTCACGCTCATCGTTTGGGTAATCAAAGATGAAATCCATGCTTACTGAGCGCCAGCAGTCCGCGGGGACAGGCAGACTCATGAGCGGCGCAGCCGATGAAGGAGAGGGTTTCACCCGCTGACACGTTTCGCACGTCTTGACGTAAGAGCGAACCCACTTGTATATATGTGGCCACCAGAAATCCCGGGCCACAGACGTGTACGTCTTCTCTCGGCCCAAATGGCCGCTACTGACAGTGTCATGCGCCTCAAAGAGGATGCGATGACGAATGTCTTCATCGTTGGGGACGACAAGACGAGGTGCATCCCCTTTATCTACTTGGTAGTAGAGTAGGCCCTCCGCGAGGGTGAACCTATGTAACTTGGCCTGCTGGCGAGCACTGAGTTGCTTCTTGGCTCCCAAACCGGTTCCCAGAACGTCGACTAGATCCCTCATATCATCGTCGTTGACGTAGGCCTCACGAATGAGCTCATGGGGAGGAGAATCGAGAAACGCAACGTGTGTCAGCTCGTAATCGGGTCTCCAAGAGAGCATCAGCCAGGATGTTTTGCTTTTCTGGCTTATACTCCACCTTGAAATTGTATTCCGCAAAGAATGACAACCACCACGTCATGCACTGTGATAGATGAGGCGACGAGGTCGCTATCCTTCAACAGGCATGATCTGTGTCGATCACGAAGGGTTTACTGCCTAGCAGATGCACCCGAAACTTCATCAGCGCGTATTTCATCGCCAGAAGTTCCTTGTCATGGACAGGATAGTTCTTTTCAGCGGCTTTGAGCTGCCGAGATTGGAACGAGACCACTCGCTCTCTACCCTCAGCATCCGTTTGCAGCAAGGCACATCCAATGGCAAAGTCCGGAGCGTCGCAGACGACATTAAACGGACGCTCTTCGTCTGGCAATGCCAGAATGGTGGCACTCTGAAGACTGGCTTTAATAGCCTCAAATGTCTGTTGAGCTTCGTCATTCCATGACCAGTCGGCCTCCTTCTTCAACAAGGTAGTCAGAGGTCTGGCCAGTTCGGCATAGTTTTCACTATACTTGTGCAAATAGTTGGCCAAACCCAGCCACTTGCGCAAATCCCGTTGGGAAGTAGGGACTGGCCAGTCAGATATAGCAGTGATCTTCTCAGGATCAGCCCGGATACCCTCCTTTCCAAGGAAATATCCCAAAAAGGGAATATCTTCGGCACCGAAGATGCATTTGTTAATATTGGCATAGACGATTCTCTCTCATGCACAACAAAACCTCGCGGAGGTGCACCAAGTGCATCTCGACAGCCGTCTTATTTCCTTACAGTCTGGCTGTGAACGAAGATATCGTTAAAGTACGTTTGCACAAAGTGACGAAGAGGACGGAATAGCTGCGTAACCAGACGGTTGAACGTCGCTGGAGCGTTGGAAAGCCCTTGGGGCATTACCAACCATTTCCCAAAGCATCCCACTGGGAGTACTTACTGCCGTAAGGGGGATATCGGATTCCCGCATCAACAATTGATAATACCCGTCGACCATGTCGAGAGCACTGAACACTATGCAGCCTGCCATGTTGTTTTGCAACACGTCCTTGCGGGGAATCGGCGTGGACGCTGGAATGGTGGCGGCATTCATTTTATTGAATGCGTGAACCTCCCGTTGGGTTTTCGAACACAAAACGTCGGGGACGAATGCGGCGAATTTGATTCGCGCCCCATGCCAGCGGCATGCTTAGCCGCGAAGAAAGCATCAATGATGTCAACTTGCTCCTTGGGGAGAGGCCATTGGCGCGTCGTACAGTACTTGGTATCTGCCTCCAAGTCGATCTCGTGACGGACGCCGCGATCAGGTGGCAGAATCGAGGGTGGGTCCTCTGACACCACATCTGCAAACTCCTTCAACAAGGCAAAGTACGGATGTCGGGGATGGCTGCGCATTAACGAAGTTGTCTCCTAGAGACCCTCTCTTCTTCGAGAACGTCCATATCCATCCCAGACGAGCTATTCAGTTCAACTGACTCTCCTTCGCTGTGGAGAAGGACAACGTCCTCATACTCTCCGTCCTTGAGCTCGTCGAGAAACTCGGCGTCAGATAGCTCTTCGAGCTCCAACAGAGTGGCCAAAGATGGCACTGGGGTGAGTTCTACACCCGCTTGACGGAGACCAGTGATGGCATTAACGACCACAACTGTGGTCTTTTGTCTTCAACGTGGGCTACCTCCGCCCGAAAGCTCTGCATTGTGGGAGCCTCGACCACCTTGAGATGTACGGGAAACTTCCTCCGTGACATCTTCTTCTGCGTGAACTGCCTCAGCTCGAACGCACTGCGTTGTGGGAGCCTCTGCTCGACCACCTTGTGACGTGCGAGAAACCTCATCCGCGACATCGTCTTCAGCGTGAGCTGCATCAGCTCGAACGCACTGCGTTGTGGGAGCCTCCGCTCGACCTCCTTGTGGAGTCATTTCCAACACTTTCTCTGCCGAACCGGCGAAGAGTCTTTCACTGCGTGACACATGATGCTCATGCACGAACCCGTTGCGGGTAGAGGAGGGGACATGACCCGCCAAAGCTCTATCGCTAAGGGTTTATGGCTAGCACCATCTGTGCGACTACGCCAATCGATCCAAGGCTCGTGCTTTGTAAGCCACGGCATGCCGAGGATCAGGTCGTACCGATCATCCATGTCTAGGACAATGAACGGTTCAACCGAGTTGAAATCATCAAATTTGACGTCCAAAGGAAGAAGAACCTTACGCGTCGATACAATCGAGCCCGTCGCTAGGCGAACAGACACATTGCTATTACTCTTAGTATAACGGGCCAGGTGTGTCCGTTATGTAGCGTACACTATAGATGCGAGGAAGCGTAGATA
>JAIKVB010000774.1:0-19708 GCA_024679045.1 Phytophthora brassicae
AACTACCAAATGTAGTAGGCTACTACTTCTTACTCTTGTCGACGAGAGCGACGCCCTGCCGTCCCTGTGTTGTTGTAGTTGTCGCACAAACTCACACAGTCCCGCATTATGATACTTCTTTGATAAATAAGCCTCGCTCGCATCACGATTTGCATCTCATCGTCACGACTCGTTAGGACTCTCTTCTGCGTCCATCGCCATCGTCACAGCCATCATCTGGTCCCGCTGGAGCTGCTCAAAGTGCTGCATCGCCGCGTACTGGTCCTCGCCCGACGCAAGCTCTAGCGCCAGCATCAGGTCCGAGTCAAACTCCGTCGCGAGCCGAAAGCCACCGCGAAATATCGACGGAAACCCGAGCGGCAGCGCCGTTGGGAATAGCTCAGTATGCACGAACTTGCGCAGCGGCGTCTGCTTCACGGCGAGCGCGGCCGTGTACAACTCCGCCGACCGCTTCATTTCCTCTGCTGTGTGCTCCGACCTGTCGCGTTTGTCCAAGTACTCGTAAATTCGAGCGACCAAGTCGGTCGCGTACGATCCGAGGTCTTTCACTTCGTCTGACGTAAGCTGCCACAGCTCGTCGCCTTCTGAGCAATTAAACTTGGCGCGGCAGATCGGACACGTCTGGCTCTGTGTACTCCAGTGCTGGAAACAGTTAAGGCAGAAGCTGTGCGCACAGGGCAACGCCACCTGCTTCTGCTTGTCCATACATATCTGACACTCGGTTTCATCAAAATCCAGCTCCCCCGTACTATTACAGACCACCAAAGTTAGCGCTTCAACCCTAAATTGCAGTTTTCCTCAACTTCAACGTAGCTTACCTGGTCGTCTTTTCGGGGAAGCGCACGGTGTGTGCAGCGCAGGCCTTGACGTCGGATAGGAAACAGTAAATGTAGTAGAACTGGGCGATAGTGAGTGTCTTGGCCTGGCCGATGGTCTCCGACACGTACGTCGAATCTCGCGGGATGTCTAAGTGAAAGTCGCCGAGAGCAAGCTGCAACTCTACGGGCCGTCGCATCTTTCGCACCTCAACGGCCATGTTGCCGCGCATACGCCACACATAGGGAAGCAGCTCAGCCGATACGTTGCGATCGACTACAACGCGGAATGAGAGATAACAATTCTTAGGTGTGGTGCAAATCTGGGCCCTGCAACAACGAGAAGAAGTGAATGTTAGCGCAACGAGCTTCTTCCCCCCATCAATTGTAACTTCAACACAGGCGAGACATACCACTCGTTAGCATTTTGCAAGTGTGTGCCGAAGTCCATAAATGTACCCATTGTTTGGCGTACGCGCGTCTTCATCTTGTCCTCCTGCATAGATGTGGTTTGACCCATGGTGTTCGTCCTCAGTGTTCGCGGCGTAGGAAAAGCCGAAATGGCTGCGTATTCTCTCAGACGTTTGTCGGAAAATGCGCAATCGTCTCTACGGCAGCCATCTGGTAGCATACATTGCGCAAGCTGCGGACTTCCCACCCCGATCTTTTGCGGCCCACCTCACTGACAACTATCTGCTGCTTGGATAAAAAACAATTAGGTTTCGGCTCTTTTATTGCCTACAGGCGTGTGCCGAGATGTTGTCAAGAAGGCCGATACAATCACCCTCTAAGCTTAGCCTACAACCTTATGCCATAAAAAGAATTCACGTTCTACATGTAGCCCATAACTTATGGGATAAGTTATGGGCTACATGTAGAACGTGAATTCTTTTTCTTGTGGTCATCAGAGTGTGGCACATGGAAGTTGCATTGTAACACTGTTGCAGCGAGAGGGCTACATGTAGAACGTGAATTATTTTTCTTGTGGTCATCAGAGTGTGGCACATGGAAGTTGCATTGTAACACTGTTGCAGCGAGAGAGTAGGTCCGTTTGGATGCGCCCCACGCGTCAGCGTGCACATCGCGCGGTGCCTTGGGCCAATCGCCAATTAGCTCGGTATGACGCGCCATCAGCCGTTTACCACGACACCATGACGAAACTCCAACGTCAACAACAGGTGTTTGCGATCTGCTTACCATATCGCAGATTTTGGATGTGTTGGCGACGCTTCAAGATCAGCTGCCGTACCTAAGGAGTGACGACAAGTACAGTCCGAAGCATGACCAACGACGAGGGCGAGCAGCTCAAGGGCGAGTCCACCAACACGGCGGAGCTGCATCCGAAGCGCACCACGTCCTTCGCCGCGCGCCGCAAGAAGAAGCCGCTGGTCGGTGCGTGTACGAGAGTGCTATTTGCAGAAAGCTGACTTCACTAACGGACTAGCTGTAGGTTGAGTATGACCTGGCCACGCGCATCGCAATGGAGCGAGAGAAGACCAAGTACTGGGCACGGATCCTGCTGCTTTTCCCGCTTGTTCCCGTATGTCTCGCACTCACAACTATTGTCTTTGGGGGAGTGATCATTAACGTAGCCACCAACGACTGCAACGCTGACCTCATGAGTACGTCTCGCTTTGGTAGTTAGTTTCTTGCTGGACGGTTGTGTTGATAATTATTAAGTGCAGGGTTCTTACAGGGCGCAGTAGTGTTGAGCCACGTCCTCGTCATCTTCTACACGTACTGCTGGATGGGTCCCTGGCCGATTAAGAGCCTGCGCACTGTGCGCGTCTTCTACCTCATGTATGGTCTGCTGTGCGTCGCGTGGTGGGGACTCTACGGTACGCTGCAAGCAGTTACTGCTACGAGCTCGGGCTTTGAGTCTTGTCTGTCCATGTCCCCCACGCTCTACATCTTCTCACAGTACGAGGTGGCGGCTTTTTGGGTCGTCTTCATCGCAGCCGTCGCCTTCTTTGTGAACGAGAAGACGGCGGCAATGCGGCAGGACAAGATAGACCAATGGAACCACAAGAAGGACGCTGCCAAGCTTGCTAAGGAGAAGCAGGAGCAAGAGAGTCGCGACCGCGTGCTACAAGACGCAAAGGAGGAGGCTCGAAAGCTCGAGGACGAGCAGCGACAGAAGATCGCGGCTGCACAGCAGCAGCTCTATGGCGGCAGCGACGACGAAGAAGGCGGAGAACAGGACGAGGACGACCTCGACGGTGTAAACGAATATGGCGGTGTCAACGGTGACGCAGGTGACGCTCTGCAAGATGAAGGCGAGGAAGAGGAGGTTGAGGTGCCGCTGGTCGGAATGTAGCCATGTTAACTTCAACATGATGTATCACACACCATAACCCCTTTATATCACATACGGGTTAGGTTTGCTCCCTTCAAACCCATCCCATCGAATATTTAAGAGAGAAGTCGACTTTGACGGAGAGGCACGCAGGGAATCACTTCGAATTGCGGGCAGCATGAGCGGCAACGGACAAGCGATCACCGTATGTGGCAACGTTTTCCGGTGCGTGTTACAGCCGCTTCATCTATCTGTCAAAATTGCGCGCTCAATCGTGCTCTTTAACACTATAAAACGGATAATTTGCTCTAATCTTTTGCTTCGCGTATTGCAGCCTCGTGGAGACGATCGGACGCGGCTCTTACGGCACAGTACGCTGAATTAATTTGCAGTACACGAAATAAAAGCTACAACTGACTTTACACGTGATTTTAGGTGCATAAAGCCATTAATTTGACGTCCGGAGCGGCGGTGGCCGTGAAAATGATCGGTAAGGACAAACTCCGGCGGCCACACGAGCGTCAGAGCATCGAGAAGGAGATCGAGACCATGCGCGTGGCTGTGGAGCAGTTTGAGAACGGCCATCCGCACATTGTGCGTCTGTTGTGCACGAAAGAATCGCAGCATCACATTTTCATTGTTCAGGTGCTGCCAAAAAGGAGGAAAACAATGAGGAGACTGCTGCTGATTAAAGAATATTTGCTGTTTCTAGGAATATTGTGCTGGTGGTGACGTTGCGCAACTTATGAAGGCAAACAACGGACTGAAGGAGGAGCAGGCGCGACTGTATTTATCACAATTGGGTACGTGCGTTTTGGTGCCAAATTATGTGTTTTGTATCTTATTATTTTATGCTCTTTTTCAGCTTCGGGGCTGCAGTTTTTGCGCTCACAGAATGTCGTACATCGTGATTTGAAACCCGCGAATTTGCTGCTCTCTTCGCGGAACTTGGCGACGGCCAAACTGAAAATTGGTGAGTTGTTTTGTTATAAAGTTTTGGAGTTTTTTTGCTAAAAATATTGTTTTTGTAGCGGATTTTGGCTTTGCGCGAGAGTTGGGGTCTGAGATGATGGCTGAGAGTGTTGTGGGGTCACCTCTTTACATGGCACCAGAGCTGCTGGAGTACAAAAGTTATGATGCGAAGGCTGATTTGTGGTCCGTTGGGATTATTTTGTACGAGATGCTGGTGAACGAACACCCGTTCCTTGTAGTGGACAAATGTCATGCGACCAATCACTTGGCGTTACGGCGCAATATCTACCGATACTACGAACACTACGGCCAACTTCGGCTTCCCAAGAAAGTGAACGCTTCTCCAGAATGTGAACAATTAGTGGAAGCGCTATTACGGGTGGACCCACGTAAGAGAATCTCTTTCGAAGATTTTTTCCGTGCTCCATTTCTGCTGCCACCAGCTCCATCAGATGAAGATGCAGACGCTGCCAACTTGGAAAGTTCCGAGACGAAACAGCCTCTGGTGGCTGAAAAGCAACCTGAATACGGTTCGTTGGATTTAATTGTCATGTTTTCTGATAGTAAATACAAACTCACCCGTTTTTATTTGCAGAGGATTGGGCAACATTTAGTGACGAGTACGTGATGGTAGAGAGCGAGTATGAGGACGTGGGTCGAAAGGTTCTCGATGGTCAGGACCTCAATGTCGACCTGGATGATAAGGTAAGTACAATGCGAGTTTTAATGATAGCGGGTACTCTTTCCTAACTGTTGTGCTGTATGATTGAGTAGCCAAAGCATCGTGCAAAAGAGCTTGTACCAACCGATGCTAACCTTACTATAGTGGATGGAGGCATCGAGATCAGAGACGTTGTAGTTGATACATCATCTCCTAGAAACGTGGAACCAAGTGAACTTACTGACGGAGATACCAAAATGCCAGCACGAGAAGTGATTCCGGTGGCGAAGAATGACAATTGGCTGGTTGGTGAGCGCCGCCAATGGGTCAACGATGACAACCGACTGGAGGAGCTACTGGGCATTTGTTACAAGAGCTTTGATTGTGGCAGCGTGGCACTCTTTGTACCAACACCGTTCGGTGACTACATTGCATTCCATGAAGGCTGTCCGCACTATTATCTGTCGGAGGAGTCAATTGCTGCATCCAAAAAGGGTGATCGGTAAGCTATATAGTTTTGACCTTCAGGTGTGCGAAGTATTGACGCGAAATCTAATTGCTGGTGGAATTTTTCTTTACAGGAACCCTCCGTACGTACTCGGACACATCGTCTACATCGACGACCACGAAACGACGGATGTACGTGTGTTGCAGTGGAAATGATTGATTTGTACTGCTTTATTCTAACTTGTAGATGCTTTTTTTATAGAAATTGAATCCTTATTGCCTACGTGAAGGAACCAAATATCACGTGGTATCCGTAACTCCGCTTGCAACCTCATCCCATGATGCGAATGGAAGTGTGGGAACGACTGATAGCTCCTCTGCATCGGACGAACTGCCGTTGTCTCAGGTACTCACTGGTCCTACAGTTGCAAGTGATGTGGAGGAACATGGTCTTCAAGAAGTTGTGAGTGAATCGCCATCCACTGAGGCCTTACAGACACCTGTAGAGCACCAACGGATATCTTTCCGCAGCTTCCAGATTAGTTCGTTGGCGTTGTTTTTCCTGAAGGGAGGGAAGCTGCCGTATGTGGCGTTCAATGAGGGAGCTCCAAACTATTATTTGGCGAACGAGTCGATTCAAGCAGCGATTTTGGGTGTGGGTAATGATCGGACACCGCCCGCATACATTTGTGGCGAGATTATCTTTATTGATACCTTCCAGGCGACCGAGGTACGGACTATTTTAAGGGTTATTGTGGTGCAATTATTGGTTGGGATATTGAAATTGTGATTTTGTGTTCGTAGGATTTTAACCCCTACCGGCTGTCGTATGGAACGCGATTCTATGTTGTGACGGTCGCAAACCCGAAGAGAACGTAGTTGGCAATGCAGCGAATTTAATGGTCAATCAAGGGGCAAAGTGTGGTGTTGAAGCAGTCCACACGAAAACTTAATCAAGTGATGAAATGTTTGCAACTACTGGTACCGGTAGTATAGTATCATTCACAATAGGCACAAAGTCTCCGTGGTATAGTCTTTGATTTATGCTTCGAATGCAAGATTAAATGTCTTTTTCGTACCAGCCTATTCCATTACTTCGAGGTATTTAACATGTTTAAAACATGGAGGCGAGATGAGAATTTGACAACTCAAAAGCAACAAATTCAGTTTTGTTGTAAAAACAAGTTTTTAAACAAAACTGCATTTGTTGGAACAAACAAACAAGCTTTAGTGCTTCGAAGAAAAGTACACGGTGCTCCTCATCGGCTCCCTGTACGTTCTAATAATCAACGAAATGTTATTAATCGTAAAGTTGAGTTGCGAGATCTGATAAGGCAAATGAAGGCACCACTGTACATGTTGATGGGTGAGTCACCAGGTGACATAACTTATGTCACATACGCAACAAATTTCCGAAGATACTGTATGAATGAACGGCAGATGGGCAAAAAAGGAGTCTCATTCTCGAGCAGACGACCCGACAAGATCATGAAGGAGCGTTCATGCACAGAGCAAACAACGCTGTTGTCTACACCAACGCTATCGCACAGGCGTCACGACTCGACGCTGCGTCAGGATATTTGGACGGTGTTGCGATTCCGCTCGTCAGTGCAACATCGCTACGGCCTGCAGTTCGCATCCTATGTGCTGGAGTTAACCCTTTGGCTACCAAAAAGTGTTTATAGGTCCATTGGGAACTGTATCTTCAGCAAATGAGAAGCCGGTATTAATTTAAAACAACCAATCAAAACCACTAAATATCGTGCAGTTGAACTCACCAGGGGCGGATTCAGGTCCAGCGGTGGTTGTCAACGACTGGTCCGACATTTTCTTGCTTGTGTCCACCGTCATTTTCTCCATTGAGTACGCTTTGCGACTGTGGTCGTGTGTCGAGGATGACAGATTCAGCAATGGAGCGATCACAGGAAGGTAGTGTAGCCATCCAGTTCAGGCTGTTTAGATTGTCGGCTAACGCTTTGTCAATTGCAGACTAAAATGGATGACGCGGCCGCTCTCGCTGATCGATTTGTTGGCCTTAGTCCCATTTTACATGGAGCTTTGCATGCAGTTTAAGTACGTGCTATTGATCTCATCTTCTCCTGGTTTTGCTTTGATTAATGATCTGTTTAACCTCTCTTTGAAACAGCGCTCGCCACCAAGGACTCACTCTACGAAGTCTGCGTCTACTGCGTATTGTGTCGTTTCTGCGGCTAGAGCGTATGTACAATGCAATGAAGAACCTCCAAGTAATCTTCTCGCGCAAGAAGGAGGAGCTGTTGGTGGTTACGTACCTCACGGCCGTCGTCGTCCTCACGTCGTCCATGCTTATCTTCTTCCTGGAGCACGTAGCGCAACCGACAAAATTCTCGAGTTTTGGCGTCTGCGTATGGTGGTCCATTGAGACGATCACGTCTCTCGGCTACGGCGATATAGTGCCTATTACAGCCATGGGTCGCGTGCTTGGAGCTTCGCTTGCGCTCTGGGGGCTCATCCTTTTCTCGATCCCCGGCGCCATTCTCGGGAGCGGCTTCATTGAAGTGATGCTGGAGAAGCAGCGTCAGGATGAGGCCGAGATTTACAGCTTGGCTGTGGGTGGTGGCGACACCTCGGTCCACAGCAACAACCCGCTCTTTGTGGGCAGCTATAGTGACGACGAAGACGAAAAACTGACAGTGCATTCGCCCAATTCTGTGGCGTCCTCGGATGACCGCTTGACGCCCCGAGTTGTGCCCGCTATGCGCATCGAGACGCTGCACCAGAAAGTGGAGGACATCGCAGCAGGCCAGCACCACCTGGAAGCGCAATTCCGACAACAGCAGCAGCAACTGGAGCGACTCACGAGACTTGTTGAAGCTGTTCTTGTGACGGGCGGCTCCTCGACACGTCTGAATCTTAATTAACACGCATGTTGAAGCAGCATACAAATACCAAGTGTAGTGTATCCGGTGCGTAACGGAAAACCTACTCAATCAGATATACCTCCTATTTAGCCTCTTTCACCCTCTTAAAACACATACGAAGGCTGTGGAATGATCCTCTGGCCCGCATTGGCCGTTAACAAATAAATTGGCGTCGGCCATTCGCGGATATCTCCCGAGCCCCACAGGTCTGCCAGCTTGTGCTTCCCTTCTCCCCAAAAGACTCGCTAACATGCTCGCACGCTTGCGGACGTCGACGGTGACGCGCAGTTTCCAGACACGCGGACTCACCAGTATGCTCGGCAAGAAGACGGACAAGACCGCTGAAGCCGCCAAGCCTGCGAAAAGAGGCGACATTGTGCTCGGTACGCAGTTTAAGATGCTGTTTTACCTAGTAAAACCCTGAGAAATACTGATATAACCCTTTATTTGTAGACGGCTTCGCTAAGCGTCAGTTTGAGGACAAGACATACTCAGGGACGCAGCTTGACTTTGACAGGAAGGAGTTTGTGGCAAAGGTTAATGAGATCTACGAAGCCAATGGCAAACAGCTTGTGGACGGGTACGCTGCTATTTAAAGGGTTAATTGTCATTGTTTATGCGGGATGGAAGGACTGAGGTGTTGCTTTGGCCGACAGCTACGCGCCGTTCTGCAAGCACCTGTTCATTAAGAACTTCACGGGCGCTCGCCTCAACATGGTGCCTATCACGCAAGCCAATTCGCACATGCTCATGTCAGACTACGAGGCCCGCACGGAATACGAGCTGCCAGTGTACGTTGTATCAGGTTAGTTTGTGCAGAACCCAAGATACTAATTGTGTTGCCATTTTCCTGTCATTTTGCAGTCTGGGCCGCTGGTTCCCGAGCCACAGTGTGACCCCGAGAGTGGCCGAGTACTTGGACATCATCATGTACAGCCGCGACCAGATCATTAAAGAGAACGAGGCGGTGGACGTGCAGGCAGATCCGTCGCATGGAGATGCTCCGTGGGGAATTATCTCCATTAAGGCGCAGGACGTGGACCACGAGCTGCCCATGAAGCCTATTACAATGATGCGGAATGCGGTCGGCAAGGACCAGGGCGGCTCTGGTGTCCCCATTGACCGTGATGAGTACATGAAGGCGGTCGAGTACTGGCGGAATCACGCGGTGATTAAGAAAAATTAGGCACCTGCATCCAATGAGATGCCTAGATGAGCCGTCAGATTCTTCCCATTTAGTGTGCTGCACCTTAAATCAGTTGGATAAAATAAAAACAAAGGCTAATCACGCTTCAAATAAGAACGTGAAATTGAATATTCATCATGAACTTGTATCCTGCCTCAGTTCTCCCTTGCAGCTTATTGCGTGTTGTTGTTTAGCATGGATTGGCCTTCTGGAACTCCTCCCACGCAGTGTTTAACGCAGCAAACACGCGCTCTGCAACTAGCAATTGCTCTGCGTTGCGGCCACCAGATTTGTCTGGATGCACAACGATCATAGCCTTGCGATAGTGTTTCTTCACGTCATTGGGCTGGATAAGTTTCCCCATGTTAACTTCAGTCCATTTGCAATCTTCCCACATGACTTGGTGCATCGTAGACAGCAACGTGCGGATGTTCTTAACACGCCCATTGTCTTCCGCCCACATCTTCAATCTAGGACCAATCACAGTATTTGCATTGTCTTTCATTGCCGACAAATTGCGTGCCGCTTCTTCACGTTTGCGCAAGTCCCCTCTGGCCCGTTCTACATCACGCTGGACTTGTCGCTCGCGTTCTTCCATAGCGCGACGTACATCGTCGCTCTTTGTCGACTTGTCAACCAAATTCGGATTGTACACGTTCGAGCCGTCGGACGTAGATTTTGAGTGCTCTTCCATCTCCGCCATCGTCACAGGACCCACCGTCTGTCCATTATCATCGTCAAACTTAGGTGGATCTCTCTGCACAGCCTTCGAAGGTGAAATTTGTCCTGCTGGAGCTACGCGAGTCGCCAGCGGGTCCATGGCGTTCAAAAAGTCCGAGTTAGCGTTGCTGGGATGTGTAGACGATGCCGGTGCATCATGCCAACCGCTGTCACTCATGAGATTCACGTCCGTCTTCGATGGCGAAGGAGCCGCCGTACCAGCGGCCGATTGCTGTCCACCTGACAAAAAGTCTTGAGCTGGAGCTGCCTTGGACCCCGACCCGACCCGTGGGAGCGACTTCTTCTCCCCTGAACTAGATGGCAATGGATTGTTATGTCTTGCGTCTACACCATTGGATGGTGCTCTGTCCGAGTACTTGGCCGGTCGTCCCTGTTCAAAAGTGGGCGAAGAGGACGAACGATGGAAGTTGTTGCTTTCCACCAATGGCTGCACACTCTTAGTTGACTTGAGACTACTGGAACTGTCTCCTAGTGTACTGCTGCTTCCCTGACGCTTAGGTGGTTGACTGCCACTGGCCCATTTCAACACAGGACGACGACGGAATACAAGTCCGGGTTTGTGGGGTCGTTCCAGTCGTAGCAATTTGCAAATGACACGTCCACCTGCCAGCGGAACCTTCTGATTGGGTTGAGAGATGTCTAGCCAAAAGAAAGTGTTGCCTTTGCTGCTGTTGAGTCGGAAACGGAAGTGGAAGGCCGCCGGGTTGCGCAACGGGAAGCTCCGCAACACGTCAGCGAGCGTCACGTCGGTGCCAGGGGAAATATTCGATAAGCGGAAAGCGTTCGGATGCGCACGGTCTTCACCGTCCTCTCCCTGCAGGTAGTAGAAGGCCCAGATACCACCGCCTTCCATTGTCAGCACACGTTGACAAGTGAGCTGGAATAGCTTGGGGGAGGTTGAGATCGACTTCCAAAAAGCCCAGGAATAGCTACATGTACTGTACCGCATTGAGAAAGGTACCGCGGGGGAGGTTGAGAGATCGACTTCCAAAAAGCCCAGGAATAGCTACATGTACTGTACCGCATTGAGAAAGGTACCGCACGTGGGGTACACTGTACCTGATGAGATTGGTGTGCGCTACGTTAAACATAGGAATTGAACCTGCTGCAAACAGATCGCACTTGGCTAGCTTGACTCATCCAGGCGTGCAACTCATGGAGGCAAACCGACTCTCGCTTTTGTACTGGAAGAGTGAAAATGGCTTCATATATGACGGAAGTCTCGGAGACTTTCGTACCAACCTAATCGTAAAGTGAAGGTAGGACGGTATGGACTCTACTGTACTGAGTCCCCACCGCAAAATGTAACCATAGCACAGCTCATGAACATTGAGAGGCCTTCCACACGACGTACGATTTACAATTCGCGCAGATGTTGGCGCAAAAGACCATGCTGTGCAACGCCTTTCAAAAAGAGCGAGACCAACATACTGGAGCCAAGTGATTGCATCCCCTAAACGCGATACTGTGAACTCCACAGAGTAGGGCTCATTCCTGAATCGGCACCCTACCAATTATGAAGGTGTTTCCACCGGCGCTACGCGTTCTACCTCTGCTCGTATTGAGCTCTACCTGCGTTTTTGCGCAACAGGGCACTACCCCCGACACGAGCTCAGGCTCTAACATCGTCTACATCGTCGTCGCTGCTATTTTTGCGCTCTTCGGACTCGTCGCTTTCTTCGTATGGAAGCGCAAACAGAACAGCCGCAAACGCGGGGATCGAGCCTACGGCCTACCTTCCACTACCGTTCGATCGGGTGTAAGTCGAGACACCAACACAGTCTACGAACGACGTATGGACTCTACAGGTTACAACCGCCACTCTGTCAAGAAAGACAAAAAAGCCAGAGGGGTAGAACAGAGGGTAGAACGCCCTCCCCAATGGCCAGTTAATGGCGCTCCGACCTACACTCGTCAACAACAACAACAGTCGCAGTATCAACCTCAATATCAGTCGGAGTACAATCCTCACGAATCCTTCCCACCACCTCCTCCTCCTCCTGAGGTGCCAATGCTTGAGCAACAAGAAGATCAAGGACCTGGTTTGTCTATGATGGAGCTGCAACAGAGTCAAATCGCAACTCCAATGCATGTAGAAGGTGTCCATCGTAAGACAGACGCAGCAGTGATCGCTCGTACCCAAGAGACGGCGGAGCGTGTAATGGCCGAACTAGCTGAAGAGCCAGAATTCGACGAGAGTTGGATCCCGTACGACTCACTCTATTTTACTCGCGCAATTTCTAAAGGAGCATTCGGCGAAGTGTGGCTTGCACAATTGGAGAACACGCAAGTGGCCGTGAAAAAGATTCTGGATGAGAAAAAACACGATGTTAAGGAAAGCGAGTGTTTCGGTGCCGAAATTAAGCTCATGGCACTACTGAAACATCCGAAAATAGTGAGTTTTATTGGAGTTTCCTGGAGTACCACACAAGATCTTTGTGCAGTGACTGAGTTCATGGCAAAAGGAGACCTTTACGACTATCTGGAGCGTCGGAAGGGGAAACTTAACTGGGTCGATCACAAAATCTGGCTGGCTGAAGATATCGCTGAAGCTTTGGGCTATCTGCATTCACTTTCGCCTAAGGTGATTCATCGCGATCTGAAATCCAAGAATATTCTACTCGATAATAAGTATCGAGCCAAGTTGAGCGACTTTGGCATCAGTCGCAAACGTTCGGTGGAGGAAACGATGACGGCAGGTGTTGGCACGATCTACTGGACGGCTCCAGAGGTGCTGATGGGCAAAAAATACACGGAAAAAGCCGATATTTACTCGTTTGGGATCGTCATGTCGGAGATGGATATGTGTTGCGTCCCGTATTCGGACAAACGCGATGAAGCTGGTAAACCTCTTCAGGGTATGAAGATCATTCAACTCGTGATTCGCTCGGCTTTGAGACCATCGTTCCAGGACAATTGTCCCGAGAAAATCCGAGCACTTGCTGATCGCTGTCTGGACGCTGACCCGGACGTCCGACCAAGTGCATCAGAGCTACTCGACATTCTACAAGATATTCAGGAGGATTTGTAGTAGAAACGTTGGGAAGATTACGTTGTAAGAGGAAAGAGCAGTAGATTTCGCCTGTGGGTATTTAAGGTTTTTGCAGATAATTCACCCCTTTTGTCATTGACACTCGGTAATAAATTTCACTGCAACGGTTGCAAAATGCGTTAAATACATCTGTAGTTCGTAACCGCTAGTAACGTGTTTGTGGACTGATAATGTCCGCGTTACTATCAATAACTGAAATGTAACGTCGGTCTATTTGCGCGAACTGGTCGTTCACTGTCCTCACCTTCAGTGTGCGGGTCTTAAGGCCGGAAATCGGTTGTGGCCTTCGCAAATTGAGGTGATCCGCTCATTGGATTCTTGCAACTTTTTTCACCGAAATTTCCCCTGTGCACCATAGGCGCCGATGACGCGATAGTGCCACTTTAGTGCAAAATTTGCCGTAGCATCCTTCGCCTTAAATTGTTGCGATAGACAGAAGTCAATGCGCTTGGCAGATACTTCGGCAATAGCGTTTTCGCCATAGACGAAGTGTCCGCACAGCACCTACACAACCAGGCTGGCAAGCGACGTTACCGAAGTAATAAACGAGCAGACGATTAGCGTCGAAATTGCTCAAACTTCGACTTTAGTCTACAGTAATAGTTCCCAATCTTCGACTCAAACGTATATTCGTTTTACCAGGTTATGCCTACACAATTTAAAAAACGTACACACCGTTCTTCATGCAACTACTCTTTATACCAGCGTATTAAATATAAGATATTTGTACAGCTTAAAACACTACTGTAAAATCCTATCACGCTTCACCAAATTACTTATTCAACAGCCAATCCGAATCAACCTGCGCATCTCCCAAAACTAGTCAGTTCCTAATTCCTATTCACACACTCGCCATTCTGGCTTTGTAGACGGACGTCATGGGCTTGGTGGCCTTCCTCACGTGCGGCGCATGCGCCAGTCGTAAACACGGCCACGAGAACTTCGCCGAGACCATCACGATCCCGACGTCCCCCGAACAGCCGCTGGACGCTGCTCCCCCTCGTCATCATCCGTACGAGATCCATGGGACTCCCGGACCTCGCAATCCGCCTGCAATTGAAAGTCGTCCGAGCCGCGAGCGACAACCGTCGAACCCGCAGCCACGCGTCTCGAGCGGACAGAGCAGAGCGTCTACCAATCAACAGCAAAGACCCCGTAACGGCTCGAGACCGCAGCCGTATCAACCGCAACACCCGGAGCAGCGGAGTCGCCCTGTGGTGCGCAATATTGAGCCTGTTGCAGCCGACAAAGTGCGACAAAGTGGTGGATCATCTGGCTCAGGTAATAACCGCGACTCGGAGATCACGGACAGATCACGTGAGGTGGCAAGTCGGGTATTGGAGCAGTTCCAGTCGGACCCGACGCTCGGTCGTACACGCATTCCGTATTCGTCGCTCTACTTCACGCGTGTGCTGAGTAAAGGAGCATTTGGAGAAGTGTGGCTGGCACAGCTTGAGAACCGACAAGTGGCAGTGAAGCGCATTCTAAATGAGAAGAAGAACGACGAGAAAGAGATCGAGTGCTTTGGCGCGGAGATTAAACTCATGGCGTCCTTCTCACACCCCAAGATCGTCGAATTTTTGGGTGTCTCGTGGAGTTCCCATCATGATGTATGTGCAGTCACGGAATACATGGCCAAGGGCGATCTGTATGGCTTCCTTAAGCGTCGACAAGGACAGCTTAACTGGCGTGACCACAAGATTTTCCTGGCTGAGGATGTGGCTGATGCACTGGGTTATTTGCATGGACTATCGCCTAAGGTTATTCACCGTGACCTCAAGTCGAAGAATATTCTATTGGATGACGCGTTCCGTGCTAAACTCAGTGACTTTGGTATCAGTCGGGAACGCTCTGTTGAAGACACGATGACGGCAGGAGTGGGTACAATTTATTGGACAGCACCTGAGGTATTGATGGGCAAGAAGTACACAGAGAAGGCCGACATCTTCTCGTTCGGTATCGTCATGTCAGAGCTAGAAACACATGCAGTCCCGTACTCTGACAAGCGCGACAATGCTGGCAAGAAGCTGCAGGGTATGAAGATCGTGCAAATGGTGATCCGACGGTCGTTGCGGCCGACTTTCACTCCTGACTGTCCACCGCTTGTAAAAGAGCTGGCGGATCGTTGTTTGGACTCCGACCCAGATGTGAGACCGAGTGCTACGGAGCTGCTGCGAATCATCCAACGCATGCAGAACCTTTTGTAAGTTGCAGAAAAGTACAGACAAAAAACGTTCGTAGGAGATGAGGAAGGATCGACACGAGTAGCGCGTTACGGAGCAGGAGACTTTATCTCTTCTTCTCCATCTGGAGACCACGTTGCTTTGCCATTAAGTTTCCAATAAACAAGCATAATTCAGTTGCTAAAACGTCGACAGCCTGACTCAGCAACGTCTTAAAAGTACTTCGGCATTTAGTCCGAGTTTTTACTTAAGTACCAATTTTGTAAATAGGTACAATACCTATTTCGTATTAACCCATAACGGATAACTGCTATAATTCGAAATAACCGCCAAAATGGAGCAGGAAGGGTTGCTGTCATTCGGGTCTCCGCGGAGGGGCTTCTCTACGTCTCTGCATAGTGTCGTGGATGAGCAGCAATTAGAGGATGAAGGAGGAAAAGACGCGACACAACTGCTGGCCTTCTATCGCCAACGATGCGAGCAATTTCACGCGGAACGGGAGCAAACACTGGCACATTTGGCACAAATTGAGGAAAGTTTCAGTAGAAAAGGTATTTATTTGGTAATACACTAATAATTGTGTATTTTTGATCTGTAGGTGTCAAAGGAAGAAGCTCATCGAATGAAATGGAAGCTCCGGACTAAAAATGAGGAGGTGAGTGGCACAAATTTTGTGATGTTTTAGTAAAATTCTGATCATTTCTGTGATGCTTTTTTAGATTGCAGATTTAGAAGAGTCTTTAAAAAAGACTAATGATCTTCTGTTTCAAGTCAAAGCAGAGTTAATTGACTCGCAGACGTTAAACAAGACGATGAAGCTGCAGGAGGAAGATGACAGACTGAAAATTCAGCATTTGCTGGCACTCACGCAGCCTATTACCGAACAGGTAAAAATCTAACTTTAAAGGTTATTGCTGTACCAAAAAAGGGTAACTGAAAGTCTTGCTTGGATGGTACGTAGGTGACGTTTTTTCGAGATTGCCGGCCGGGTACTAGGACAATGTACCCTTCTCAACGAGCACCAGGACCCACGACGTATCCGTATCCTTCCACAATGCATATTGGGTCAGAAGATATGCAAAAGAAAAAGAAGCAAGCGCATTTTGTAGTACGGGGAAATGCACCGAGTCCTGCAGACATCAGTCGAGGAATTCCGCATAATAAAGTGTTGAGAACGGTGTACATGCCTAATGAACAGACGGCGGCACTAACGAAGACAATTCAAGCGCTACAGAAACAACTTCAATCACACCAAGAACTGACTGATACGAGAGTTCAGGTATGAGACACTTTATCGAGATTTTGTTGTTGGTATAAGCTTACCTTTTTATGCTGGTTTAGGCTCTGTTGGATGGTTTTGCAGGAGAGAAAGCGAAGATAATTGTCCGCCAGCAACAACTTGAAGACAAGAACACTCAGTTAGAGACAGAAAATGAGAAGACGAAGCGTATTCTTACCAAAACAACCAAAGATTATTTGGTACTGCGTCATAAATCCCAAGAAACTGAGCGTCTAGCCCACGAAGAACTGTTCCAAGTCAAGGAAAAATGTGAACATCTCGTAACAGAGAAGTCCAAGTTGACGGTCAAAGTGCAAGAAGAGACGGATGCGCTTCGAGAAGTCGTTCGAGAGGAAGGCAACCAGACCGTCTTAGAGTTTCGAAACCAGGCACTTTGTCGGGAACGAGATTTGACCATTTTGAAGGAACAGTATGCGGCAATGCAAGAAGCATGTACGAAACGAATCCAAGACTTGCAGGTGCGCTTGACAAAGTTACGAACTCGATATCGAAGTCTAGACAAACGTCGAGCGATGGAGATGGAAGGATTTACGCGAGACTTGGCCGGACTCAAGAGATATCTACAAAAACTCGAGGTTATTCTCTATGGCAAAGGACTTTCAGCTCAGGAGCGACAAGTTTTGCGTTATGGTGAGTTTATTCCTCTTGCTAATTTTTGTGATGAAGAGCTAATTTTGTGTTGTCTTTTTATTCCTAGATGAAAATTATGCATTGGATGCCAACGAGTTAAGTGACGAAATTGCAGCTTTACAACGACGCTTAATGGATTTATCAGCTGATCTCGCAGAAGCTTAAAGGGTTAATTCCAGTATTTCACAAACAAGAAACACATAAAAGAACGTCCATAGAAAAACAAAACACAAATAAACGTATCATTTCAAGCCTCAGTATAGATTTTCTATTGCTTTTTTGTCTGTCTGTATACATGTATAATGAAATCAGCGCTTCTTCGAGTGATTTTTGATGTTACTGACGTTCACACCCCACAAAACCGCCAGCGCCACTGGGAAGGCCAGCCACGCCATTATTGACGCAGATTGGGTCGGCAGCTTGGCGTTAGCTGCACGAAACTTCTTCCTTTCTGCGAGATCCGTCGCTCTTCTGCCAATAGCAGCAGGTGCAACGTGCGACCTTTGTCGGTGATACTGTGCGGTCGTGAAGCGTTCGTACGTGTTGAGGCCTCCGAACATCTCGTGAACGTCATTCGAGTTCATCGGCGTATAGTTACCAGCAGGACCTGCCATGACACGGTCACTATGTTCTGGAGCCGCCGAGATACCGAACATCTCGATATCGTACTTGACTCGCGTCGAGTCATCACTCAGCAAGTCGTAGGCGGCATTAATGCGCAGGATTTCAGCGTCCTGTGCAGGACGAAATAGTCCGCTTTTAGTCCTACCAAATAATAACATTGTGTACATACGAATAGAATAAACTTACTTTTCCATCCTTTCGGCGGGTTACGCCTCTCGTCTTGGAGTGAGACCGATCCGGGTGGTGTTCAAGCACTTTGCACAAAAGCGTTAGAAAGGTAAATAAGAGCGGAGCAGGGGAGAAACGCACCGAGTTTGCGGTACGCAGCCTTGATGTCGTCTGAGGAGGCCGAACGCTCCACGCCCAACACCTCGTAGTAGTTGGGCTGTAGGTGCTTCTTCGTTCGCGTCATGGTCAATCAGAACGCAAAATGATTGAATTGCCACACACTAAATTGTTGAATTGGAGTGCGGGTTTGGGAGGATACTTAATTTTAGAGGGGATTGGATAATATCGAAATAACGTAAAAATCCATTTGAGCGCACGGTATCACGATTAAATAGATTGACCAATCAAATAATTTAAATATAAAAAGGCTTCCAATTATCGGCTGAATATCATGGAATCCACGATATGGGGGTCAATTTCAGCTGCACTATGGATGCACGTCTTGACCGCAGTTGGACGACACCGGCCACGGCCCACGAATCACCTGTACTCGCGAACCTCCTTGCGCATTAAGGAATGGCTGACGCGCTTGCAGGGGTGACCGGTACAGACACTCGAGACCGACGGGATCATTATGCACTCGCACATACTTATACGTATACGCAACCTGGCGGGATGAAGCTTCGGCGCGGTTAGATCGCTGGTACACGGTGGCGATCATGATGCCATGGATTGTGAGGTGGAGGTTACACGGACAGGAACTCCAGCCGACCACGCGCCAGTGCGACTGCATTTACGGATTCCCAGGGATCCAATGAGGGTGAGAAGACCAGCACGTGTCTATCCGAACCCAGCGATCGCGACAGCAGAAGTTAGGGCCGCGACGGAAAGGCGACTGCAGCAGATCCTCGAAGCAGTAACAACGATACCGACCACAGAAAGGATTGTACGGCAACGTGGGAAAATGCCAAAATCGACATCAGAAAGGAGATGCTCACGATCATAAAGCAGCGACGTAAGATAGCGAGGAACTCCTACAAGCAAAAAACTACGACGTTTGCTGAAACGAGAGAGCAGATTGATAGCGGAATCCGCAGAGATGGCAGCGACGATGGTGTCTATAACTGACCATATGGATGTACTTACCTTAAACGATGGCAAAGGGGGAACTCCGCTGCAGAGAGCGAGGTCGGACGTAACGGACTACATTCGAGACCGCAGTCGACAACAGAGGCTCTTCCGGGAGGGCGGACATCACCAGAGGAAGACATCGAAGATTTTCTTTAGGCGAGTTAGCACTAAATATGCGGATGGTGACATCCGGCGACTGGATGCAGCAGATGGGTACATTGAGCGGGGCGTCCATGACAAAGCAGATACATTGGCGGACGCCTGGACTGCAACTGTCACAGGCTGAGCCGACCGATCGGGAGGAGGTGGTTCGTTGGTTAGGAGAACCGGGCCAATATACAGGCTTATTAGAATCATGCGGGGACCCAATCACTGAAGCAGAAGTGGAAAAAGCTATTGGATCATTCCAGAGAGGAAAAGCCTGCGGCCCTGATAGAGAGGTAACCTAACGGCCACATTATACAGGCTTATTAGAATCATGCGGGGACCCAATCACTGAAGCAGAAGTGGAAAAAACTATTGGATCATTCCAGAGAGGAAAAGCCTGCGGCCCTGATAGAGAGGTAACCTAACGGCCACACTCCCGTGTTGCGTCCGCACAT
>JAIKVB010000775.1:0-19687 GCA_024679045.1 Phytophthora brassicae
CAACTCGATTCATCTAATACCCAGTCACTATTCACTGAAACGAGGTTGACAACACTTAAATGAATAGATGACAGGCTTGGCGTTAATGTCGTGATATTAGCTTGCTCTCGAAACAGGTCCAGCTCGTCGTCGTACACCTCTCTAAATATGGAGTGGTATCGCAGCGATTCCACTTCTTTCAACGCTTCGCTACATACTTCATCACTTAGCCCCAAATCATATAAGGCGAAGCCTCGATTCCAGAAATCAGCAATATTATTTGGTTTTAGCGTAGACATCTTATCCACTGAACCGAAAACAATAACAATAACTAACTGTAACGCCTGGAGCGTGCTTGGGTAGCCGGCGGTCCTGAATCCAACGGCGCTTTGTCTTGGGTGGGTGGCCGGCGCCTGGAGGTGCTATCTTGGGCGGGTGGAGCCTGGTGGTGCTGTCTTGATTGAGTGGGTGGCTGGCGACAGGAGGTGCTGTCTTGCGTCTGCACGGTGCTTTTTGAGAAGTGAGCAGCTCCTTGGTCGCGCACGACCTCCAAAAGCCAGTTATTTTACCGAGTTATGATTGGCCAATTCCTTTATGTCGCATACTGCAGCGGTGGAAGCTTCTGGATCTTTGCGCTTCTTTATCTCGTCCTTTTGAGCGGTTTTGACACAGCAAATCTGAGTGGCATTGGGCGGTTAGTGGTGCCAAGTGCCAGTTCAGAGGGTGTTTTTCGTATTTTGTCGTGCGCGACACTGCTTGGATATTTATTTTACGGAATCTGAACTTGTGCGACACGCCATGCACATCTTTTCATAACCGGTGCAATGCTCGACGATCCTAAATAATTTAGGATAATTTAGGATAATTTAGGATCGCGTCGAGCATTGCACCAGGATTCCTAATAAAAAGAAGGAAAAATTTACATGTAGAATTTATGTATGCTTTTGTCCTGGTCTGCAATCGATTCTGGAACCACAAAACGCACCTCGAATGAGAAAACGGTTAATACATTAGCGAACGTGCACCACTAAAACGAGCTGAGTGGTGCGTTTATCGACGATTACCAGTACGGACAGGATATGAGGCGGGGGACCACTTATAACGACTTGCCGACGAGCGCTGCTTTGGTGTTCGTAATGAGAACTGGCACCACCGATGGATCTGCCAACGTCGACACGTCGCCCAGAGAGTCTTCTTCGCCGTGGGAGATTTTACGCAGCACACGACGCATGATCTTGCCACTGCGCGTCTTCGGTAGCCCTGGAACCAGCACAATCAGGTCAGGAGACGCGAAAGCGCCAATATGTGTGCGCACCTGGATCACGAGCTCCTTCTCGACCTCCTTCGACGGGTTCACGCCATCCACCAGCGTCACAAAACAGCAGATACCCTCGCCCTTGATACGGTGCGGGATGCCGATCACAGCCGCCTCCGCCACCAGGTTGTGGGCCACTAATGAGTTCTCCACCTCAGCCGTGCCGATGCGGTGGCCGGACGTGCAAAGAACGTCATCAATACGTCCCGTGATAAAATAGTAGCCATCCTTATCGCGGCGGCAGCCGTCGCCAGTAAAGTACAGACCCTTGTGCGACGTCATGTAAGTGAGGAGGTAACGATTGTGGTTACCATACACAGTACGTGCCATGCCCGGCCACGGCGAACGAATGCACAGCTGACCCTCGATATCGTTGCCCTCAATCTCGTTTCCGTTCTCGTCCGTCACCACAAAGTCAATACCGAAGAATGGTTTGGAGCATGAGCCAGGCTTCATCGGAGTAGCACCAGGAAGGCCCACACCAATGTGACCACCAGTCTCTGTCTGCCAATACGTGTCAGCGATGTAGCACTGGCGATTGCCCACAACTTCGTAGTACCATTTCCACGCCTCTGGGTTAATGGGCTCTCCAACGCTGCCAAGAATCTTGAGACTTGACAGGTCGTAGTCCTTAATCTTGTCGTTTCCACGGGCCATCAACGCACGGATAGCTGTCGGAGCAGTGTAGAACTTGGTCACCTTGTGGCGTTGGATCAAGTCCCAGTAGCGACCGTGGTCCGGGTACATGGGTGTGCTCTCGAACATGAGCGTGGTAACACCATTAGCGAGAGGACCGTAGAGGATGTAGCTGTGGCCCGTGATCCAACCAGCATCAGCGACACACGCGTACACATCGTCGTGCTGCAAGTCGAACGTATACTTGCAGGTGATCATAGCATACAGCAGATAACCAGCCGTTGTATGGGCGATGCCCTTGGGAGCACCCGTCGAGCCAGACGTATACAGGATGAACATCAAGTCTTCAGCGTTCATAAACTCAGCCGCACAGTACGGACGGTGGAGCTTCATTTCCTCGTCCATGTCGATGTCAATCTTGGGGTTCATCTTTACCTCTGGGTTGTGAGTGCGCTTGAAAACGAACACGTTGCGCACGAAATCGAGACCGTCGACAGCCACGTCCACAATCTGCTTGAGAGGAAGCGTGCGACCACCACGTTTGCCCTCGTCCGAGGTGAAGACCCAGTGTGTGTTGGCGTCAATGAGACGGTCGCGTAGAGCATCAGCTGAGAAGCCAGCGAACACGACGCTGTGCACGGCGCCGATGCGTGTACACGCCAGCATGACGAAGGCGATCTCAGGGATCATGGGCATGTAGATGGCCACCGTATCGCCCTTCTTGACACCCGCGTGCTTCATGGCGTTCGCTACACGACATGTCTCCTCTAGCAGCTCCGTGTACGTGATCTCGCGTCCCTGGCCGATCTCATCGGCCTCCCAGATGATGGCCACCTTGTCCGGGTGCTTCTTGACGTGTCGGTCGATGCAGTTGACGCTCACGTTGATCTGGCCGTTAAGGAACCATGCCACGTCACCCTTGGTCACCGTGCCGACAACAGTCTGGTCGAAGTCACGAAACCAGTCCAGATTCTCACGGGCTATCTCACCCCAAAAGTTCTCCGGGTCCTCAAGAGAGCGCTTGTACATGGTCTCGTACTGCTCCATGTTCTTAATGTGGGCCGTTTTGGCCAACTCCTGAAAAGGAGGGTACGCTCCATTGGTGCTCACGCCGGTGCTTTCTCCCATGGCTAAAAAGATGTGGAGGACAGAGGAAAAGTGCGCAATTCGAGGCAGATTGGGAAATGAGTGATGAGGTGGGGAGGGTTTGCTTCAGATCTTCACTTGCAAAGCTGCTGTTGCAGAGACTGATAACATAAACGACAGGATCTGTCAAAGCGATTAATAGCGAAAACGTGACTGAAAAGTACTGGTATCAGATGAGATTTTGAGAGGCTTGAACGCGATTGCAATAGCTGATAGTAATGTGTCATTTAGGTATTAATAATATTTATTGACGCAGGTTATTGACGATCTTGAATTGACGGATGCAGGGAGACCCCATTGAACTTCACAGCGAGCCTAGCTTTACGGACATCCTCGATAACGACTTCGTAATTGAATGGTGTAATAGCCCTCAATTTACATGTTAAAGGACTGATAAGAACAGCCACCACCAAAACTTGCGTTTCAAAACCAGGCGCCAAGCAAAGAGACCATGGATCAACACGCTAAGTACGACTTACCGCAATAAGTGTTCTCATGAAACGCAATGGCTGCGCATTGCGTAGCCGCCGAAACAGCAAGTTGAAGCCAAGTTGTTAGTCCTTCTCGACAAACTGCAGCAAAATACTGCTAACGTTAAGCTTGTATTACTATACAATCCTCTCTCAACAACCTTCACTGTAGTAAAAACAAATGCATTCCGTCATCTGACCCTCCATCCACGAAACAACAGCAGTAGCAAACTCTTGTGGTCGAGTTCGCTGCCAGCGGATACGTTGAAGTTCTTATCTGCTCTTGACACTGTCAAGAGCAGATAAGAACTTCAACTGTCAAGAGCAGATAAGAACTTCAACGTATGGTTACGATGGAAGTGACGGATGTCAAGTTGCTGTCAAGTTGACAGCCGTCACTTCCATCGTAACCAACGCTCAAGAGAGGAACTTCGTTGCCTTTACACCTGAGCAGCCGGTATTCGTGTGAAATGCATTGGTCAGTTCGGTTGCCTCCAGCCTTCTCTCTATGCAGTGTTTCACGTGATGACTCTGCTTCCACTCAGTTGAAGTTGATCCGAGTTTTAACAATGTAGCCATCTTTATTTATTTAGAAACTACGTTGAACTATTAAAAGTGCCATTTCGAAAAATCCTCCCTCGTGCTCAAGTCTCTCACTCACCTACCTAGTCACAACTGCAGCATGGGAGATAGCACCGGTGTCAGCATCAACGGGGTGTACCCAGTTCCGGACGGCTTCGCCAAGACAGCTCATGTCCAAAGTATGGAGCAGTACGAGACCATGTACAAACGCTCGCTTGAGGACCCAGAGAACTTCTGGGGCGAGATGGGCCGCCAGCACTTGGATTGGTTCCGCGACTTTGACCAGAGCGTCGCAGGAACCGTGAACAAGGGTGATGTAGCATGGTTTCTCAACGGCCAGATCAACGTGAGCGTTAACTGCATCGATCGACACGTTAAGAAGCACCCGGACAAGGTGGCCATCATCTGGGAAGCCGATGAGATCGGCCAGGGACGCGAGATCACGTACACGGAGCTGTTAGAGGAGACATGCCGTGTTGCCAACGCCATGAAGCACGCGGGTGTCAAGAAGGGCGATACGGTAGCCATCTACATGCCCATGATCCCGGAGATCGCCTTCGTCATGCTGGCGTGTACGCGCATCGGCGCCGTGCACAGCGTCGTGTTCGCTGGCTTCTCAGCGGAATCGCTACGTGACCGTATAGTGGGCGCGACATCCCAGTGGGTCTTCACATCAGACGAGGGCAAACGTGGTGGTCGCACGCTGCCACTTAAACAAATTGTCGATCAGGCCGTGAATGGTCTCGATTTTGTGCGCAACGTGTTCGTTTTCAAGCGCACGCACAACCCAGAGGTAAAAATGAACCCCAAGATTGACATTGACATGGACAAGGAGCTGCTGCGCCACCGTCCGTACTGTCCGGCCGAATTTATAGACTCGGAAGACCTCATGTTCATCTTGTACACTTCGGGTTCAACAGGAACACCAAAGGGTATTGCTCACACTACTGCTGGTTACTTGTTGTACACAATGCTGACGGCCAAGTACACGTTTGACTTGCACGAAGATGACATCTTTGCGTGCGTGGCGGATGCTGGTTGGATTACGGGCCACAGCTACATCCTCTACGGGCCGCTGGCTAATGGTGTTACCACGCTCATGTTTGAGAGCACACCCATGTACCCAGACCACGGTCGCTACTGGGACTTGATCCAACGCTACAAAGTGACCAAGTTCTACACTGCTCCGACAGCTATCCGTGCGTTGATGGCCCGTGGAAACGACAAGATTAGGGACTACGACCTGTCAAGTCTCAAGATTCTTGGCAGCGTTGGAGAGCCCATTAACCCAGAGGCGTGGAGATGGTACTACGAAGTTGTGGGCAATCGCCAGTGCTACATCGCTGACACGTATTGGCAGACGGAGACTGGTGGACACATTGGTGTGGGTCTTCCTGGTGCTACTCCGATGAAGCCTGGCTCATGCTCCAAACCATTCTTCGGTATTGACTTTGTGGTGACGGACGAGAACGGAACCGAGATCGAGGGCAATGATATTGAAGGCCAGCTGTGCATCCGCAAACCTTGGCCCGGTATGGCACGTACTGTGTACGGTGATCACAACCGTTACTTGCAGGTGTACATGACAACGCACAAGGGTCTGTACTTCACCGGAGACGGTTGCCGCCGCGATAAGGATGGCTACTATTTTATCACGGGACGTATTGACGATGTACTTTGCACATCCGGCCACCGGATTGGTACAGCGGAGATCGAGAGCTCGCTAGTAGCCCACAACCTGGTGGCGGAGGCGGCTGTGATCGGCATCCCGCACCGTATCAAGGGCGAGGGTATCTGCTGCTTTGTGACGCTTGTGGATGGCGTGAACCCGTCGAAGGAGGTCGAGAAGGAGCTCGTGATCCAGGTGCGCACACACATCGGCGCTTTCGCGTCTCCTGATCTGATTGTGCTGGTACCAGGACTACCGAAGACGCGCAGTGGCAAGATCATGCGTCGTGTGCTGCGTAAAATCTCCCACGGCGAAGAAGACTCTCTGGGCGACGTGTCGACGTTGGCAGATCCATCGGTGGTGCCGACGTTAATCACGAACGCGAAGGCTGCGCTAGTGGGCAAAACGTTCTAAGCTGCAAGTCCTGACAGACTTCAACATTCAAGTTGAAGTGCGTGGCTTTATGATCTGCGTATATGCATTTTGTATTGCTTCTAGCAAGTGTAGTTTAGTTGTATAAGCATGTTTTAACGTATCGCACGCCAGAATAATTAAAAAAAAGGAAAGTTTGTCTGTAAAAACTCTTAATTAGCAGAAAGTCAGCTTTTCGACCATCGAAATATGTCTCCCACACCACTTAATGTCCCGCACATCACGTTGGACTGTGCGTCGTTTCCAACACTTCACTTCCAGTTTTGGCCCCACGGTCTCACCATGGCGCTCAAACGTTGCCGCGACGACTACCTTCCAGCCGCGCACAACTACCAGCTGGCGCCCATGAAGGCTCTTCTGCGGTCTGCGCGGCGCGACTTTTACATGCAAAGTCTGCACGAGACTCCGTCCATCAACTCGGAATTACCACAAAAACAAGCGCAAAATAGCGAGCTCCAGGAGCTGGAACTTAAGTGCCAAAAACTAGCCAAACTCATCGCCAATTCCAAGCACTTGGTGGCTTTCACAGGCGCCGGCATCAGCACTTCCGTAGGTATCCCCGACTACCGAGGAAAGCACGGGATTCGCACGAAAAACTTCAAGTTTCACAGCAAAAAGAGGCGGAAATTGGACGACCAAGAGGCCGAAGACAGCGGGAATGAGGCTGAGAACGAGAATGAACAGTCGCAGGTCGAAATCCCCGACTTCACCACTTTAGTGCCTTCCACGACCCACATGGCGCTCTTTGAGCTGCATCGACTCGGATTCCTCAAGCATCTTGTGTCCCAAAACGTCGACAATCTGCACCTCAAGAGCGGAATCCCTGCCGACTCGCTGACGGAAGTACACGGCAATGCCACACAGGCCAAGTGCGAGACATGCGAGAAGATTTACACCAACGAGTTCCCGTGGACGGGGCTGTGTGACGACCCCGAGTGTGTGAGTACCAAGCGGTCAGTGGAGCAGAGACTCCGAGCTCGGACTCGACACGGCAACGGCAGGTTGAAGAGAAATGTGGTCGGCTTTGATGAACCTCTAGGTGATATCGACTTGGCTATTGACGAGTGTGAAGCTGCCGACGTGGCTTTGGTGCTGGGTACATCGCTGCGTGTAGAACCTTTTTCTGAAATGGCTGGAGATTATGCTGGATCGTTGTGTATTGTCAACCTACAGCCGACAACCACGAAGCTCGATCGAAGAGCTGAAGAAACCGGCGTGCGGGTGTTTGAAAAGACGGATGTGGTGATGGAGAAGATGATGCAGTATCTAATGAAGGAGAAAGATTCAACCTACTGCGTCCCTAAGTGGACTGGTGAACATCCGACTTCAGTATTTGTACCCGAACACGAGAGCTCGAATCTCGTGAACGTCCTCGCTGGCCGAATTCTATCCTGATAGTTTTAGCATAAAAACAGTTAATTTATATCTTTTTTTTAAGTTTTAAAAACAATTTAGGGAGAGAAAAGGAATATATCGACATTTCTATGCTTTAAAAACACTGTTCTAAGTATCTTTAGGCCTCATTTATAAGAGCCGTAATTTCCTTGTAGTCAGTGATAAGCGCGTCCAGCTCTTCTGAATTCTTGGTAGTGACAATAATTTAGGGAGAGAAAATGAATATATCGACATTTCTATGCTTTAAAAACACTGTTCTTAAGTATCTTTAGGCCTCATTTATAAGAGCTGTAATTTCCTTGTAGTCAGTGATAAGCGCGTCCAGCTCTTCTGAATTCTTGGTAGTGACAATAATGTCTTCTACAGGTGCAGACACATCCGATGCCTTCTTTAAGCAGATTTTATACTGCGGATAGGACCCTCCACAGTAGATAATATCCACATATTCACAGAAAGCAAGCATGGAACCATCTCGCCCTAAAATGTGCATTCCGTAGCCATTCACAGCAATCACAAAATAGTTTGGTACTTCAATGCCTAAACAATAGTTTAGTCCATTACCAGACCCATCACGCTTGGAGCCACGGTTAATGAGCTTGGAAGGGAAGAAACAAGCGCCATACAATCGATGACGTGTTACTTCTTCAATGTAAATACGTTGAAGTTCATTCACAGGGAAGAGCGCGTCTTGCTCATCCAAGAGATTGTCAGTAATTGTATCCAGCACAAGTTCAGCCCATTCTTCTTCATCATGAGCTGGTCGCCACTCTTGTGGCAAATAATCTTCAATTCCCATTTCAATAACCTCTTCAAGAGAAAGAGGAGGCACTTGTTCACAATCCACAGCTACAGCCAACGCAGTGAGTCGTAATAAAGCTTCTTCCTCCATTACAGGCAGATTTCCTTTCACAATTTCATCCTGGACTTGAATGTAGACGAGACGGTCGTACATATCGTCTGTATACTGCAACATATACACTGGATTTAGTCGGATCTTAAGAATAAACCGTACTTCACGTCCACGAATTAACTCTTTCTCGAAAATATCGCCAAGAAACACCGTAGAGTCTACGAAAGAGGGAGCGGCGATAAATTTGTGGAAATAACTGGATGGAGAGGACGCCGATGTTGTTGAGGAGGTGGATGTACTCACAGTGAGAGTAGGAGGTGGCGGCACTTCATTCCCAGTAGAATCTTCACTTGCTGGATCGTTCCCTTCATTAGTCGCTGATATAAACGAACTGGTTGTCATTCCGTGGCTCTTCCCCAGACTCACACGCTCGGTTACTGTAGTGAGACCTAAGAAATTAACGACGTGGTCTTCCAAGCCAAGGAAATGAGAGCAAATCTCAATGAGTTGTGATGCCGTGAGTTCAGGAGTAATCGGGAACGCTTCCGCCAACGGCGTACCGTCCAGAAGCTCAATTGTTGCAAGGAAAGGTGGCCGCGCTTCATAACCACGGATTTCGTCAATACTAGGGATAAAACCAGTGGCGCCATTCTCCAGCAAATTCTCCAGTTTCTTCAGCGAGTAAGCCGCAAAATTACGCACCAAGCGCCAGAAACTGTTGGATTCCGCGACTTGCGCCTTCAGGAACATAATGACGTACTTTTGCAGTGCTAGTGAAGGTGGGAAGGACGTCGCACACATCGCAAAAAGAGACCAGCCGCGAATACTGCTATCTCTCTTGGGGTTCTTTGTAAGCTGCTTCATCAATTGTAAGTAGATTTCATCCACAAGCGAAGGTTTCATCAATCCAATCTGAAGAATGTATTGTGCCAGCATCTCCCGGTAGAAAACAATCCGATCTCGCATGTATCCCAAGATACAACGATTAATAGAAAGCGCCAATTGTCCAGTAGCTGCAGACGTAGCGAGAGAAGACACTAAGTCGGAATTCTCATCCAACACAGAGAGACTTTGTGAAATAGCTCGACTTTCCCAGCACAATTTCTTGGCTAAAGCACGCTCCGAGTGAGAATTGTACCCGCGCAAGTTCTCAAAGTGGTTAAACGCCAACGCATCTTTCTCCATCTCCGACTTTGTTTTCTTGTCGCTCGAGCTGTCAGTACCTTCATCCTCTCCTGAGATCCCAGGCCATTCAGTTGTATCGCACCGTGGACGCTCATCCTGACCAGAAGGTTGGATGCTACTGTCACTATCATTGCGCATAAGAGACCCAGGCTCATTCGGACGTAGTCGGTCACCAGTAACGACAGAGCGTCTTCGTGCTGTGACCATTTTATCCTCCACTTTCATTAAAAGCCGTTCATGTACACCAGCGTTTCGAGCTGCTTGAATACTCAACTCTAGAGCTCCTACGGACGAAGCATCGGTAGGAAGCGCAAGCGTCGACTCTAGACGTGCAGCAGCTGCAATACGAGCTTCTAAACTTCGTCGTAAGTTTCCTGCAGTAAGCAGCACTTGTTCACGCTCTGTTTGGTCCTTTTCAGTGTCATTTTCCTTACTTGATGATGAAGAGAACTCGTCAATCTCGGTAGATAACAAATGTACAGCATCTTCACGAATTTCAGTGTTTGCTTCGACTCGATACGTCAAAAAGTGAATCGCTGCATGTAATCCATCCAGAACAGCCCAGTCCGGAGTATCCACACTGTTTAATCCACTTCGTAGTGTTGAATAGCGCTCAAACAGTGCAGCAAAGAGTGGCGAGCAGAAGCCGATACTGATAGACTGACCGAGTTCTTGCTCTACAATCTTCGGGTCGTCAGTATCAAGCGCTTTGCTAAGAGCATCTTCAACACTAGCCACTTGTTGTAATCTAGCTAACTTGGCTTCAAGTGTAGCTTCAAGCTGAGATGGAACAGATAACTGCAAGGAATCCAGATCGCTCACCCGACGAGCTTCCCAAATCTGCAAGAAGAGAGCAATTGGTGCTGGTTCCGACACTTTTTTCTCTTAGAGATGGAACAGATAACTGCAAGGAATCCAGATCACTCACTCGACGAGCTTCCCAAATCTGCAAGAAGAGAGCAATTGGTGCTGGTTCCGACACTTTTTTCTCTTTCTTCACCACAATAATCGGCTTTGGTGTTGCTGGTTTGACAGCAACAACTGGAGGAGAAGGTACAGTGTCTTCTGAGGCAGCAGCTTCTAGTAATTTGTCTCGTTCTCGCTCTGCGTTCTTGAGATTAAAGTCCCATTTCGCTAAACCAACGCCAACAGCAGCTTCAATCGCTTCATTCAGCAACTCAATGTCTTGTGAAACCTTTGCTACTGCCAGGAACTTAACCATTTGCTTACGTTCTGAATGGGTACTTGCAGGAACTGTTTGCGATTCCAACGCTCGTTCAGCGTCAACCGTCCGAGAATCTCCAGGAGGAACACCAAGCGCTTTTAAACGTGCTAAAACCCTCTCAGCAGCAATCAAATTCTCGTCTTCCATAGCTTTTTGAAGAGCAGCAACTAAGTTTGTCGTATCAACAGAGACAAAAGTGCTTGGAACCACCACATCCTCTTCTTCCTCTTCTTCTTCTTGTTCTTCCTCTTCATCGGAAGTGACAACAATATTGGTAGGAATCATGCCCAGAGTATCAACAAGTGTGGGCAATTTCGCCTCTACACCCAAACTGATTGCTTTACTTGCAGGTCCTAGAAGTTTCTTTAGTACAGCCGTATCATCATCAGTGCTTGGAACCACCACATCCTCTTCTTCCTCTTCTTCTTCTTCTTCTTCCTCTTCATCGGAAGTGACAACAGTATTGGTAGGAATCATGCCCAGAGTATCAACAAGTGTGGGCAATTTCGCTTCAACACCCAAACTGATTGCTTTACTTGCAGGTCCTAGAAGTTTCTTTAGTACAGCCGTATCATCATCATCTTCGCCAATTGTGGACAGAGCTTGTGTCACATTCTCCACCGCACTTTTCTCTTCAAGAGCACGAATGATCATCATTGTAGCCAATTTCCTCTCCAACGACTCAACAGACGGTTCATCCAGTGTGGCTAAAGAGCCCATCAGTGCTTCTGGGTCGTTCGCAATCATTGAAGCCCGGAGTTTCTTGTTGATAGCCGCAATTTTCTCTGTTTTCTGCCTTTGAAGCGCTACAATACTCTTGCTTTTCCTCCGCAAATGATCCACAGCTAACCAAGGAGAACTCTTCTCAGCCACGCGTACAGCGTACTCAATCAACGCTGGATGGCCAATTCTCGTAGCATCGGCGATAATCGAGTTCACGTACTCTTCCTCATCCAATCGTCCAATAAGCTGTCGACTTTCATGCAGTACGCGAATGTCTTCCGACGCACGTTTGCCTAAGATCTGTGTACAGTTGGCAAGATGCTGAATAATATCATTCTGGTCACGCTGTGCCATGGCTTCTCGTAGTCCACGTACAACGTACAGTAAACGCGCAGATTTCTTACGAAACCCACCACGAAGCATATTACGTTGGATCATTGTAGCGCATGCGTTCAGGTACAAGAAACGAGCTTTCTCGAGTTTCTTCCATTGGTGACTTGTTAAGTACACTTTGGTCGTTCCTACGACGAATTTCTCTTCTTCCAATACACCAATAGCAGATAACGAGCGTAGTAGAGACTCCAATGTACCGCGATGACCACAAACATTCTTGTAACGACGGAAAAAGTGACCATAGGTCAAGTGAACGGTGAAGATCGAGCGACTGGCCCGCATGAGCTCCACGAGGTGATTCTCACGGATCTGCTTCATCACATAAGCTGAGTCAAACACTCCTTCTTCCAGCTCCTCATTGGGTTTAATACAGACGAGAAAATTCTTGCCTGTGTGGTTTAAAGCGTGGAGTAAAGCGCCAGCTTGATTGTATACATCAGTTGCTGCACTTTCCCCTGTTTGCTTGGCGTCTTTTGCGGAGCTGATGGAGTTCCGGAACTTGGATGAAGTGCTGCCTCTTACAGCCTGTTTGGCTGCCTTTTCACTGGATGCTGCAGCCATTTGAGCGGCGCCAACAGCATGTAAGACGGCATTCTTAGACGATTGCATGATCGCCGCACAAGTGGAAGAAATACTAAGAGCGTTCTTTGATGAAAGGCCCTTAGCATTGTACGTCACTTTGCCACAATGATGTTGAACGATAAACAGAAGCCGCCAATCCTTCGAAGGAGCCAAATATTCATTCGTTGCAGCTGCTCCCATGTTAGGACGTGATAGTCCACCCACAGCTTCATTACCGGAAAAGAGTTTGTTAACGAAATCCTCGTCATTAGGAGACCGCATCTTGCCGTTCTCTGCCAGCAGATCAAAAATACCAAACGGTTTATCCTCAAACAACTGCAGACACTTTTCCTGCTCGCTCGTGATTTCCACATTGCCATGAACAGTCAAACGGTTCTCCACTTGCTGCGTTTCGTCCTCCAAGTCTGAAAAATTGATAGCTAATGTGTTCTGCACGTAAAAATGATGCACTTTTTCACTCCAGTAGTTAAAACAGAGCTGATCGAAGCTGTTTTGCGACGGGTCCAAGTTCTCAAAGCCAACCATATCCAACACATGAACACCTTGGGAATTAATCACAATATTCGACTTCTCGTAGCGGTCAAAAATGCCACCTAAGATGCCGTTTAGCGTCTCCACTAGGAAATTAAACAGACACTCGTACATACTTCGGATAAAAGTGTCTCGTGCTTTACGAGCTTGATGGATCGTCACCACTTTTAAAGAAGATACCGTCTTACCACCATCTTTTGTAAAGAATTGACGCGTCCGAAAGTAATTGTCTAGAACAACAGGCTCCACCTCGAGAAGTTTAGCAGCCAGTAGAATCTGTGCTGGGTCTTTCAAAGCACAAGACTGAGCATCACTAACTGTAGTTGCCGTTGCACCAGGAACAGACTTGCCACCTTCAGGATCTGGTACAAAATCCACGTTTCCAAGATGCAATAAAGCGGCCACAATGCGTACAATCTCTACACGCTGGTTCTTTCGGATACGTAAAGCGGAAAAGCTCGACATTAAATCCCGATAGTCACGAGCATCCAGTGCAGAATTCGTCAGTTCGGGGTCCGCTTGTTTCAGTAAATAAAACTCTTCCACGCCCTTATTTAACTCGAGAGAATCACGAAGTGTAGGATCATGTTGGACACCCGCTAGCACCTGATACAACACGTGGAAATTGCGTTCATGGCTCCGACAGTCAATAACACGCGATTTCTCGAAATAATGCGTCGTAAACCCGCCGCCAATCACGTAGCCATGTTTACTAAACTCTACTGAAATCATCTTGGCAAAACGTGACGAATTCGGGTTCTGTAATGTACCAGCATTCCCGAACGCTTCTAAGATCGTAAATGCATGTAAAATCTGCTGACCAATAGGATGCAACACGCCTGAATCGACCTCCGAGTCGCGTGGGGTCGCACTGTCTCCAATTTCGCACAAATACTGTACAATGAGCTTGGCCGCTTCAGATTTCCCTGAACCCATTCCACCCAACAGAATCACAGCTTGATCTTCTCCTGCATCCTGCATACAACGTAGAGCGTTCTGTGCTAGTGCAAAGACGTGTGGCGGTGCGTCGTTCACCGTGTCTTTCTCGTACAAAGGCGTCTGTTCTCTGCTTTTATTGTACGCTTGCATGTGGTCCGGTGTGTAAATAGGCAACGGCATCACGGGGTTCACGCCCACTAGTACACGATCTACCCACGTGTACACTTGCTCCATACGATACCTAGCTCGTAAGGTATACAAGGCCACATTCTCTAATTGTTCAGCTGTGAAAATCTCAGTACGTCCAGCATCTCCCTAAAAAATAACAATAGAAAATAACAAATAAATATACAAACATCATGAAAACTAAAAAATAAGAAATCGTACATTTGTAGCCATGAGTGGTACATTGCTCAGGTCGTGTAGTTCCAATGGAAGAAGCTGTTTGGGATGATGACAGGCGGGTAATTTAACCAATGGACGGTCGCGGATGGCGCGCTCCTCTCCGTCTTCTGTGTGCACGAGCGTCACATGCTGCTCTGTCTCCGACTCGTCATCGAATAGAAAACCAGTGCGAACTACGACGGCGGACGTGCAAACGCCGCTCTCGTCGCCCACCCACACGAAATCCCCCTCTTCAATGGCCGATGGTTTCTTCACATTGACGCTTTGACGCGTGGGTCCGCGGGTTGGAGGCGACTGTTGTTGAGGGAGTGAAAGGTCTTCACTACTGAGACGGAAACTGCCGTTGGTGCGCTGGCTGCGACGAGGGCCGCCGGCTTCCGCGCTCATCGAGTAAAAGTCTCCCGTCGGCACTTCGAGCTTTTAGTAGAGACGAAGACTGGAAGCACACGATTGGCTAATAAGATGAGTTGAGAACGGCTGGGATCAGATTGGAAATGGCTACATATGGCTACATGTACACTTGACGAACAGGTTGACTTTATGGACCTCAAAGACTGCACGATGAAAAGCGAAGCAGAGATGAAGTGATTGGAGTTCTGATTGCGAGCTACGTGTACCGACCGTATTGTAAATAATGACTTCAGCTCGCAACGGTATCTTTGACTTGCAAACTGTAGCGAGAGTCTATTGAACCTATCTAAAACCACAATATTTTCGGTATTGCAATATTATCTGGTATAAGTTGTCAGTCTGTACACGTTATACTTCAGCCTCTATTAATAGTGGGAGGGCAATCGTAGCGACATTCAGGACGTTGAAGCGGTGGACGAGAAGTGCTGGTCATGTTGCGATTACGTGATGAACTTGGCGTTCGTTTTCGGCCAGTAAGCGCGCTGGAAAATGGTTATCTCGTGCTGATTCGCAGAAATATGTCTCACTTCTTTTCGTCCAATGCGCGGTCTTTAATCAGTGATGTACGCAGCCAATGAGCGTTGTCCTACCTTCGCCCATGTCTGACGTCGTCGTCCTCAAACTGAAGCAAAAAATACTTCAGAATCTTATTTGCAGTCTAAAACACAAAAGCAACTTGTTTAATAGTCAAAATGCCTGTCGAGATCAACACCGCTGAAGATTTTAACGCTGCTATTGGTGAGAAGCAGCTGACGGTCGTCCAGTTCTCTGCTCCGTGGTGCGGCGGCTGCAAGATGGTGGCTCCTAAGGTCACAAAATTGATGGAAGCTGACTTTCCCAGTGTTAAATTCCTCAAGGTGAGCGCGGAGGAGCTAGAAGATTTCTGTGAGGAAATTGACGTCGACAGCTTCCCGACATTCCGCGTTTACAAGAACGGCGAGGTGGCTGCGTCATACGTGAGCTCCAAATTCGAGAAAGTGGAGGCGTTTATCCGCGAGAACGCGCAGTAGCCATTTCGGACACCGTTACGAGTACAAGGTGGGTTTAACAACTCTCGGCGTACTTTGAGTCGTCTCGTTTTGAAGAAGGAGGGCAACACCTACGATTGTATTGAAAATATAAAACTTTACACTTAAAATTAGTTACGTGTAATAACGTCTGAACTGTCACTCATTATTATTGGTGATATACGTTTTTTTTCGTCCTCCTATTTATAAAGCAGTTGTAGAGTCATGAAGAAGAGTCACGAGATCTGAAAATCCTTTCTGCTGAGCTACTTCCAATGGGGTAAAACCATTTTTATCATTAAATTGAAGTGACGAACCATGTAAAAGCAACAGTTTGACACATTCAACACGATGCCATTCCACAGCGCAATGCAAAGGCGATCGACGGATAGAAACAATGTTGGGGTTTGCACCAAAACTCAGCAATACTTTCATGACTTGCAAATGACCATTTGCAGCAGCATAATACAGTGCAGTACAGTCATCCATGTCGACAAAATTCACATCCACAAGTTTTCTCTCCAGTAATTTTTGCACAAAACTGCTTTTACCTTCGACTGCTGCATAATGAAATGGATGACGAGCCATCACTTTATCCACTTGTTCTTCTCCATTTAAATGAAGAGAAACGTCATGTTGGACCAGTAATTCCAACATTTCCACCGACCCATTACCAGCAGCTTCATGCCATATCGTAACTCCCATTTTGTCCACGACATATTTATCCGCCCCATGTTGCACCAAAAAGTCCACTACTTCTGTCCATCCACCTGCAACTGCTTCGTGAAGTGGCGTGTGATTGGTGCGATTGCTCAAATTCACATCAGCCGAAGCTTTTTGCGCTAAAAACTTGACGATATTTAAATGTCCGTCTTGGCAGGCGATATATAACGCTGTGACACCCATCTCGTTCTGCTCGTTCACATTTGCACCAGCTTGTTGCACTAAAAATTGCGCTAATTCGACGTAATTGCCTTTCACCGCATACATTAGCGGTGTGCGTCCTCTCGTAGTGTGGCAGTCCACCAGGAACCCGAAATTCACCAGTAGACGACAGACTGCCAAGTGACCGTTAATTGCAGCCTCATGCAACGGTGTTCGCGCATATTTCTTGCGTCCACCCGCCAAATGAACTTCTCCAGCACCCAAGTGCAAAAGTAGTTGCACCATTTCGCAGTGGCCTTCGCTAGCGGCGAGATGCAACGCTGTTGAGCCATTGTGGTCTTGCGTGAGTTGCAGCAAGTTGTTGCGCTCAGCTTCCTCCGTTTCGCGCAACAATTCTGATAGTGCATGACATTCGCCAGCCTTGGCGAGCTGCAACAGTTGACTGCCAATGTCCAAGCGACTCTTGTCCTTCCACTTGGAGCGTCGCCGTCCCATTACCGGTATTTTAATTATAAAGTCTTATTTGCGCAACCAGTAAAGTGAGCTCCTCACGTGATTGGGTATAATACTCAATATCGCAAAATCTCTTTTTTGCGATGGGGCGCGAACATGGGAGCAGCGCTAAACTTTTGCGGGCCGAGCGGCTGCAACAGGTGCGAATTGACTGGCAATTGGATAGAAATGCGAGGGAAGACGCTAAGGCGAAATTTGCATTTGCGCTCTAGGCAATCGCAAATATTGACGATGGCTTCTTCCAGTTGCGCACTGTGCTGTACGTTTTAGTCATTGTTTTAAGTAAAACAAGGTGGTTTTACGATGAATGGTGCAGTATTTTAGGTCTGGGTAATGCTGCGGACGCGATTGAGATCCTCTCTATTGGGTACATTTTAGCAGTCTACGAGGACAAGGAAGGCGTTGAACTTACACGAGTCCAACAGAGTAAAAAGCTGCAAACATTTGACATAAATGGGTGCAAAACACTAACATTTACGCTAATTCGTAGGTTGTTTAGCTGCTGCCATTTTCGCTGGAATGTTTACTGGCGGTCTTCTATTCGGGTCTCTAAGTGACCAAATTGGGCGACGTCAGAGTTTGCTCTATTCGCTTTTACTCAATGGACTTTTTGGACTTTTATCGGCACTTTCACCCAATATTTACGCTCTAATTATCTTCCGGACATTTGCTGGCATCGGTTTGTATTAATATTAAATTTTAATTACAAAGGATGCAAAGTAATAAGAAAATATGATTATTATTTAGGTATTGGAGGCACTGTGCCAGCCATGTTCACTCTGTGCTCAGAGCATGTTCCTGCCAACCGTCGAGGCTATTACGTCACAATCGTAGCTTCCTACTGGATGGTGGTACGTTAAAAAAACTATTATTATTATTTTTTATATATTTACTTAATCATTTTTTTAATGCAATTTTGTAGGGTGCTGTATTCACAGCAGGACTCGCTTGGTTCATGTTAGGTCGTCCTGATTCCCTGTATTCATGGCGAGCTTTTGCAGCAATTGTCTCTTTACCAACGTTTGTCTGCTGGTTGCTCACATACCAATTTGTACCGGAAAGTGCCCAATTCATTTTGCAGCAATTGTCTCTTTACCAACGTTCGTCTGCTGGTTGCTCACATACCAATTTGTACCGGAAAGTGCCCAATTCTTTGCACGCCGTGGGATGCTCACAGCAGCAGAAGAAGTGGTTGATATGATCCAAAGTGTTAATAACGGAGACCAAGTACACGCTACAGAGTCGACGAGTTTGTTGTCGCATCATATCGACGAAAACGCCGACCAAATTACTGTTTCTGACACTGGAATCCAGACGAAACTCCACTCTTTCTCAGCTTTTGCAATGCTGTTTGATTCCGTACTACGAGAAACGACCATTTCGCTTCAATTGTCGTGGTTTTGCTTGAGTTTTGGATCCTACGGCCTTGCCACTTGGATTACGATGCTGTTTAAGCGAATTGGCCTTGAAAACCCATTTGCTAACGCTTTTATCTACGCTGCTGCCAATCTTCCAGGTAATATCATGACTGCATTGCTTATGGATCGTCTGGGTGGTCGTCGGATTCTCGCTGTCTCCATGTTACTTTCTGCTGCATGTGCTACTGGATTTGCATACGCAAACTCTTTGGAATCGGGTGCAGTAGCCATTGTACTACTAGCAAGTGGCTTCAATGCATTTAGTACAGCTGGATGGAATGCGATTGATTTGATGTCAGCGGAATCTTTTCCAACCGACTTACGGACCACAGGAATGGGTACACTTTCAGCTGCAGGGAGAGCAGGATCTGTAGCTGCACAATTTGTGAATGGCTACCTCATTGGTCCACCTCTTCACGTGACATTATTGCTGGTTATTACTGCCAGTATGATGCTTCTTGGAAGTATTAGTTCAGTTATGGTACGTGACTACAGTAACAAGACATTGCCAGAGTCTGTCGAGGAGATGCGAAAGACGGCATCCAAGACGGGAAACCAAGAGTAACTACGTGGAGAATGGAGAGAATGGAGGTTTATATAGGTATTAATGCAGATAATACTTTGTGTCAGTCTGTTAAATTGTGAAGTTGGAGAGATCTAGCTCCCACTTGACAAGTGTGGGATTCCTAAGAGCTTGAGATGAATCGTTGGAATGATTGTCTTCAGTCGATGCGAGTTGCTGGTCCTTTGGATTTGTTTGTAGAATCGATGAACTATTTGCTTGTTTTTCGAGACAAGACACATTTATCCTTTGGATTTGTTTGTAGAATCGATGAACTATTTGCTTGTTTTTCGAGACAAGACACATTTTTTTCGTCTCTTTTGCTGCTGTTGTCGCTGGTGATAATGCTGCTATCACTTTGTCTGCTACTGGGCAATGATCTTGAAGATCGGATTGAGTTGACAGCAACTGAAGACCGTGATGAGGACGAGGAA
>JAIKVB010000776.1:0-19653 GCA_024679045.1 Phytophthora brassicae
AGCTTTTTATATTAAGTTTAAGTTCTTCTTTCTCTGTCAACAAAGTCATCTCTAAGGCCTAAGATACTCACGACCCCTTTCGAGATAGACCGCGACAAATTGGTGGAGTAGCAGGGTATCTTCTGGTTTAGAAGTGACTCTCAGAGAGAGAAGAACGGATGCGGAGACAAGGAGTCACGCACGGGTCAGCTGCAAGTAAACAGCTGAAGAACGGTTGTCGGCGTCTACAAGAACGCCAAGGTGAAGAGGACAAGTCGTGGGGAACTCTATGAGTGAGCACGGCACGCCCGGAGATGGGCAAGGAGAGGGATCAGGTAAAGATTGGCCAATCAGCGTCAACTCGGGATTCGCTCAGATTGGGGAGGTGGCGCCGGGAGAGACGCAGGACGAGGAGAGAACGGAAGAAGATTTTCTTCCGGAAGAAGGTGCTGACAGGACGAACGCCGGGTACATCGTGCCTGGAACGCGTGCCGAGGAGGGTGAGACGAAGGTAACCCAACCACTGGCGGGGATTGGAACGTCGAGCGGCAGACCTTCTCTACTCGACACTGTAGAAGGACGAGTGGCGTTACAGGACTTGCTGAATGGGCTAGCGCATGCATCAACGGAGACCAAAGCAGGTGCGGCGGCTGGATGGTCAGGACTCGGAACGCTGGCAGAGGCGGCTGTTACGGGTTCGACTAGGGACCAGGCAAATGGACCCTAATACCGCTACCACTCAACCACTAACGAGTACGACTACCAAGAGCGGCGCGCAACAACCTAGCGGGCTACAACCTGCTGCATTTGGTTATTGGCCACCGGTGGGTCGACCATTCCTTCGGGGACTTCGGCACCAACGGCACTGCCTATTGGAGGCAAGGGAACATCACAGCACTGGTGGAGCGCGCCTAACGCTCCTATTCCGAGCGTTCCGTCAGTGAATGCACCTACCACAGTTAGCGGACTTAATGTGGCGGGACTACCAATCGCATCGACCATACCAGCGACGACTAGTGGCCCTATTCAGACCAACCAGACAGCTGCCTATAATATGATGGGTAGGTCTCAGAGGCCGAGCATGAATTTTATTCACCCGGGTTCGACGCAAGCGCCCAGCACGTCGACTGTAGGGACAGGTTTGATGGGATCAAGTGGTCAAGGGCAGCCGGCTAGTCACGCGTCTCGACCGACTTCGAGAACGCTAGAACCCACGTTGGAGAACTACCTGGCTGAAACTACGAATTGTGCGTTACAGCTGTATGAGGAAAGAACGGCTGGGGTACCAGCCCCAACGTTGACTAGAGCTCCGGCGTTCCCGCCGTCGAATGTGTCGGCTACGATTGCAATGCCTACGCTGATGTCTGTACAAGCACCGATTGCTCCTGCTACGGTAGCACCGACGCCCGTAGTATCGACTCTGGGAGGGAGAACGCCGACGCAAGATAATACACCGAGAGGTCTACCTTTAGCGACTGTAGCATCGAACGGAGGGGTTTCCATTGCAGGGACGCCGTATGGTCCTGGGGTTGCTGTGCATAGCCCGCAAACACTGGGTGCGTACTATCAACCGTTCCAACCTGCTATGACGTCTACGCCAAACTGGAGTCAGCATGCCGTGCATCAAGGGGCGGGGGTAGGCAACTACGGCTATCAGTCGCAAGGCGGAACGCATCTGGCGGGAGCGGGTTATCCGCCGCAAAGACAGACATCTACCCCGGCTTACCCGGCGATAACGGATTATGGAACTGCTCAGCCGTATATAGGCATCCCGACTGAGTTGCGTAATGCTGTGAAGGTTATTGTACCGTTCCATTCGGACACGGCAAAGAGTGAAAGAGCTGCGGCGTTCTGGAGATCCTTCGAGAAGTGTACGAACGGTATGGAATGTCCTTTGGGTGGGTTGGTATTGGAATCGATCGTGATTCTAGTGCGTCAGTCTCACAGTGCAAATGAGATGGAGAATGTGAAGAATGCTCAAGACTTGCATATTCCCGTTATGCAAACGACCGATGAGTGTATCAGCACCACCCTATCATATGCCGAGGACATTCTACTTCAGCGAAGTAGCAATGGGGTCGTACATGCGATACAGAATTCTGGTGACAGTTTAGTACCGAATATTGATGGCTAGACGCTGTAATCGGGGTTTACGCTCAGACAAAAAGGCAAAAACTGCTTTGTTTTATTCGTTAGTGCTCGATCTCTTTCTCAGTAATGTTTGACTGTCTTCACGCCACTATCTCATCAAGTGAAGAAGTCGTGATCTTCAATCCCAGCCTTACACGATCGAATTCGGGTTACGCTTCGCTGCTTCCATAAACTCCACCACCGTGCGGAATTGGACGTTTGGGAAATGCTCCAGTGCTATGAGGCTCACGGTGTTCGAACAGTGTCTAAAGGGCAAGTCAGGACAAGAGTGGTGGTACAATTCACGCATTGAAGACTTCGACGTGTTGAAAATTCGTTTCCACAATCGTTTCATCTGTCAAACTCCGTCCCAATTGTGGAGCCGACTCAAAGCTGCCAAAAGGAACCGCGGAGTGTATGCCGAGGAATGGGGGGACCGAATTCCACGCTGTGTGATGCACTAAATTATACCGAGCCTCGCATGCGGTACGAGTTCTTCCTAAAGGGTATCCGGAACAAGCAAATCCGTGCTATGCTGAATTCTAGCATGGTGACCGAAATTCCGCAAACATGCGCGCTACTACTTTATAAGAACCTGCACCTACCTGTGAAAGAAGATGACGAGTTCGTAGACAGTTCGCCTGGATTGTAAGCGTCTCTGGAACGTCGACTCAGTCTCAAATGCTACAACAATTGCAGCAGATTAACATGATGATGATTCAGCAACAGCAGAAGGGGATGGCTACTCCGCCTCGATCACCACATGGGAGATCGAACGTGAACGCTCTCGCGCCGACGCTCATGGCGTGCAGTTCTTCTGGAACGGCCGGCCGCGTGCCTCCACGTATTAGGCTCGGACCTGACACGTGCACGACGGAAGGCGAGATAGTGTGTGAACGTTGCCTACGCACTAACTGCAGCAGAACTACATGTCCTCGGTCGACTGGAACGTGTAATCGATGTGGCGAGGCGGGTCACTACTCTATGGAGTGTGGCTCTAACCCAACCCCGAGGAATAGTGGTGGTTGGAACGGTGGCGGACGTCAAAACAGACGCAGCAATAACTGCTGCTTGTTGTGTGGTGGAACGGACCATTTGATGTCCCAGTGACAATCGTGAGTTCAGTCAAGTATCTACTCCAAAATACGACGAGGTCGTCGGCAGCGCCCGCCGAAAGAGCGCCAGCCCAGCAATGAAGAGGGCGGGATGAAGAGGGAGGGAGTGTCTCTCTCTCCTTCCTTTTGCCAGTCGGGCGACAAGGGGAACGGCAAGGGCGGAATAGTGGCTGTGGTCGCTAAAAGCCTTTGCGTTCCTAAAGTGGACAGCGCGGGTCTCGTGGTTACCGAGAACGGGCTGGTCAAGGACGGAGTGGATAGTGTATCTGTGAGTGAGTTTGTTATTAAGGACCGGATGGGGGTCATCAAGGATGTGGATTGCCCTGGGATGTACGTGAACGATGCCGACTGCGAATCACGGCGTGAGTTTTTACGAGACGCTGTTGTAAAGGTCGATGAGAACGATGAAAAGGACCGAATGGACGTCATCAAGGATGTGGATTGCCCTGGGATGTATGTGAACGATGCCGACTACGAATCACGGCGTGAGGTTTTACGAGACGCTGCTGTGAAGGTCGATGAGAACGGTGAAAAGGAACGGATGGACGTCATCAAGGATGTGGATTGCCCTGGGATGAACGTGAACGAAGACTGCGAATCGCGGCACGATTTGTTACGCGGTGCTGTTGTGAAGGTCAAAATTGGAGTGGAACGGATCGAGAGTTCTTGGGAGGACTCTGCGACGAAAACGGGAAAAACTGAGAACGCGTCGGAGTCTTGGGAAGGCTCTACGTTCCTAGATTGTAAGGAGGACGCGGAAATCGCTGTCAAGGAGCGGGTCTCGTCTGTGCTAGAGACCCAAGGGGAGGCCGCTGAAGACGGAACGGCTCTCAAGGAACAATCGAAGAAGACACCCACTAAGTATGGGCGACTGTTCACAGAAGCCGAACTGGAGGCACTCGAGCAAGGGACGTACTCGCTAGCACGAGACGAACCCGACGAGTACGAGAAGGAGTTGGAAGATCGTCTAATCCCTCTCGATGAGGTGGTGTTACAGCAGAAGATGTCTGAGAACGCAAAAGGACAGCGGATGCAGACGCTTGAAGAAATGAGGGAGATTCTGAGCGTTCCGCTGGATGTCTTCCGCACACACAAGGAAGTGTCACGGGGAGAACTATCTACGCCCGAGTATTGACTGGATTGGTACGAAAAGACGTTGGCTTCGTCGAGCGAGGTCAAGCGTGCCAGTCGGGACTTCAAACAGCGACCTGAAGACGCCAGGGCGGCAGCAGAATGGACTAAGAACGCTGTGAGCGAAGCCGAGGATCTTGGAGGAACGCCTCGAGCGGTGGCTGAGGTCAGTCTGAGGGACGCTGTTGCTAAACACAGAGCGTACGGTCTGGCCGCTGAAGAAGAAGTGCTTCGTGACGTAGGTGTCAGTCTAGACGACCCTTCAGGACCGAGAAGATCAAATCATTTGACTATGGCTCTGTGAGCCAGGAAGGACGTTCCGCCGTACGAACGAGGATTAACGAGCTGCACACGAGTGAAGCGACAAATCTAGAACGGGACAAACTGAAAGAATCGGAGTGCTGCGCGACGAGCATCGAAGCTCTAGATGCTGGGGTGACGCCGGAGTCGGGTATTGTGAATGACTCAATGGCGGGTATACCCTCGGCATCTCCAAGACTGATACTAGCTGTGAGAACGCCTTCTTTCAAAAGGGTCCGGTACACTGCGCTGAGCGTTCCGGTGACACGGGGACGGAGGTAATGCTAGCAAAGTGGCGATACCGTGAAAACGGCTTACCTGTAGAGAATTCATCTGATTCGAGAGAGGAGTACAAGAAACACGATGCGGAAGAACGGTCTGCTTTTGTCTATGCGGTACACTCGATAGCGGCTGGTCGAATGACGTGGAAACCTGGCCTGCAGAATATGTTTCATCCTGGAGACGACGATAACACATACGGAAAGTGGAATAATACGTTTAGCCGAGGTGTTCGTATCCAAGTCGGGGAGAGAAACCTGATCGAGAAGAAGAGAAAGATCCTGACTGACTTACGCGTTCTGGATCGGTCGTTCCGAAGGTCAGCGACCAGATTGCTGGACGTGTGTTTTCGGACAAAGAACGCAAGAGTTGTGCAGTTCCTGACGTAGCGAGGTTGGTCGAGGGCGCCCAACTAAAGTCGGGGAGAGTCGTCACGGGCCGCTACATGATGTCGGTCTGCTATTCTATTCTAGTTGCCTCAGCCAGGTGATCGAGACATCCACATACCGAAGTATGGAACGCCTTCACGATCCGGCATATCAAGTATAACGGGTCTGGGGTATCGTCCTCTTACTTATGACTGGGCGAGGATGTGTAGCACGGTTGGACTACTAAGGAGTCTCCGTGGACCTCGGAGGTCCAGCGAGGGGCGGGTGAGATGGAACTGAACAAGAATAAGGGACATCGGAATATGGAGGGGGTGTCTACATTGAAGAATTGGAGGACGAACTGTGGAATGAAGTGAGGAACGGTAAGGCGATCTGGCAGGATAGCTGCCAGTCGTGAGTAGGAAATCTGTCGTGAATCTACCTCGAAGCTAACAACAACAACAAACAAAGCTTTTTATATTAAGTTTAAGTGCTTCTTTCTCTGTCAACAAAGTCATCTCTAAGGCCTAAGGTACTCACGACCCCTTTCGAGATAGACCGCGACACAAGACTTCACTGTCCAACAACACTGGTATAGCTGCTGAATCTTCTGAGAAACTGATCATCGGAGACTGACGAGCCTAGAGCTCGAAGCCCTTCTTCTGACGTCGCCAACGCCACCCTTGACTCACTTAGTTTGCTGGATTGTGGTTGTTGCTGTTGCGTGATAAATCTTGCCACCGTTGCACGCGTCGAACACGTCGAAAGAGCTCGCGGTCATCTACACGAACCGCTCGACGTTCAGCCAACCGGGTCGATGCTGAAACTACGGGTGGAGGGGTCAATGCGGTGTAGTTAGAGCGGTGCCGGAGACTGCTACGGTGCGTGGTGCGTACTACTGCTGGCACTCGAGCTACTGCGCGTCGAGTATGGAGCTGAGCTCGCATTCAACCAGCGACAGAAGTGCTAGGTGCTCTCTTCTAGAAGTCAAATCGGAGACTGTGAAGCGCCTCAACCTGTTGCGAAACTCGTGACAGGACTCTTAGGCACAGCAGCACGTGCTGGACGCTCGCTTGCTCCTATACAGGAGACGAGCCCGACGATTGCACACAGCTACAGCTACTCACTATCAATATTTAGCTACTCGAAAGAAGGCCTGGCGCAGGGATGACATGGGAAGACATTCTTTGTGGTCAGACTACTAGATTTACCAACACTATGAAACTTCCACAGAATACGAGTAATTCTCACGAGCATGAACGATCTTGGGTTTAGTGCAGCACAAAAGACTCGTGTTCTCCCAAGTTGATGGAATTCGACAGAGGTTGACTATGATGACAACCAAAATTAGACTGGCTGAATGGCCTTTCGATATGGGATCAGCAGTCAGTGACATCTGTACTTTAAAGCGATGTATGTAGAGAATGATGTTCTCGTGAAATACTCGACCGTCATTCAGCGACCAATTTATTGAATTGTATTATCTATACTGTTCTTTCTACTCAAAATTTCCATAATGCGCGTGTATTTTGGAAATTTTGACTAGAAAGCACAGTACAGATTTGGACACAAAGATATGACGGACAGAAAACAATGACACCTCATTATTTTTGGTTGAAAACTACATGTATAATATTAACCAATGATACTGCTACAGGATCAGCGCCACTAAATAATTACCAGATAAACATACTCATGAAACGGACTCCAAGTAGTGATACGACAGGAAATAGAAGACACCGAGAAGGAAGTGAGCAGCGCAGCTGCGGGCTTGAGTCAATGCCCACGCCTAAACCAAACCAAACCTGACCTACTCCAAACTATACCAAAACTGCCGACCAAACTTGGTTTGAAGTCGTTTCGAGGATTGAACCGTTTTTTTAAACTCCAAACCAAAGAGACCTTTCTTCAAAACCCCGGGGCAGGTTTGAACTCGTAGTGGATTCGATTGGAAGAAATATACAATGCGGCTTTTGGGGGGAGATTCGGATACTTCCCACGTAGAGTTAGTAATAAACACTTCAGCACAGCCAAGATTCCACTCCTCATCGCACCGAGTGACGTCGATACCTGTCCGAGATGGAGCAATCATTGACTGCGATTGTTGTTCATGGAGACAACGCGGAGGAGACTCATTTGGACGAATTGAGCTACAGTTTTTGTGATCTGCACGGACTTGTCGACGACCTGGCCACCCATGCAAATATTTTACAGCGCCGCCAGCAGATTTTTGTTCGTGAAGAAATTATCCGGGACAATTTAGGGCTTGTCAAAGAGCTAGGTAGAGTTTTACAAGACTCTCAAGTTCGTAACGATGAAAAATTGCTTGAGGTAGCTCAATATGCTCGCGACCAAGTTGTTAGTACCGTTGCGAACACAGAAAAGCGTTTAGGGTGCCATATTCGTGATTATCTTGAAAGTGTTCAAGCTCACTACGAATCATCAGCTGGAAACCAAGTCGAACTTCAAGCAGTTGAAATTGATAGAGGATTTAATTGCATCGTGTAAAATGTTAAGGAACAAGTTAAAGCGACTGCTGATGACGCTGTTGGCTCTCTAGCTGCTGACCTTGTACAAAACATAAACGCAACTATATCGAAGATGGAGATTCACACAATATTTCACATACATCGGTCTGCGAATCGAGATTGCATTCAGCACTTTAAAAATTCAGGACGATTTTGAGGCTTCGTTCGATCAGCAGTCAGACTGGATAGAAAAGAGGCTAAATGTGGCAGCAAAACAGGCAGCCAAAATTGAGCAGGAGACTAGTTTACGAACTTGCAAGATTCTAGTAGACAAGAAGGAACGACGAACAACGAATCAAGCAGCTGAGATGGTTCAATCAATTGAACAGCGACTTCAGCAGAAGTTAGACGATGTCATTAATTCAGGTCGGACTCAAACGCGCCAGCACCTTGAAACACGCTTAGAGGAGACTACGTCACAATTTATGAAGGCCCAAGGAGAAATGCTGTCAAGTTTAGCTGCTACAACGAGCACTAGCACCAAAACCCTGCGCGACAATTTTCAGAATCAGCTCCAGGCAGTGCAATCGACTACTGCATCGAAAATTGACAAGCTCGAAAAAGAGCTTTTGGATTTGAAGAGATCAGTAACCGAGAACGCAACTCGAGTAAGTACGTGTGCTCACAAGTCGGAAACAACTACTACCCAAACTGAGCCGGCAGTAATTGACGAGAGCATTGGGAAGACACTGAGTCCATCATTGCGTAAGTTCTGCGGATCTGACGATGTCAGTAAAATTAAAATGATGCAAACTTCAAATTAATAAACCCGATTTCGCTCCTCCTCGAGTTGTATCGTCGAATCTGTCAACCCCATCGTAACAATCGAATGGCAACTCGATAGGAATTGTCAAAGACCAGGCTGCTATTTTGCTGCCCAATGCAATAGGAAAGGAAAGTACTGCTATTTTGTAGGCAGCGGTATAATTCAGCTTCTTGAAAATATCACAAATCTCCGTGCGTATTCTGCAAACCGCTAATAAAGTCAAGTCGAGACACGAACGCGTGGTCTACACTTCGTTCAAGAATCACAAGACAAATCAAAACAAATGCACACAGCTCAAAATGCGCACGAAAGCAACACGCTGCAGAACTAAAACTTGCCCGAGACACAGCCATCAAAGAAGTTCAGAAGCGAATGTTGCAGCGCGAGCGCGAGCTCCGACGTCCGTGAATCAGCCCACGCACGAAATTGCTGGTAACTGCAATATTATATTCAGGCGCGCGTCACCGGAGATGTCAAGCGCGAACTATGGACACTCCAGCGCAGCAACAAAGACGAAGCTGCACCACAGCTAGTAGTGACCGTTAATACAAAAAAAACTAATCGAACAAAAGAAAATATCACTCTTTTGTCGCAGCAAACACAACACGCTCTTCATCTGCTCTCAATCCGGAATACTATCAGTTTTTAAAGGGAAGAGTTGAAAGTGAAGCTAACACCAATATATATGCATGAAAGTGTAAACCGTGCATTTGAGCAGGAATTATAATGATATCAAGTTAATCACTACACATAGTATCGAATAGACAGGATGCCATCTCAGCCTCTCATTCCGCTGATAAAGATGCATCGATTTGTTGAGAACTTAGAGGTACTAGAATATTTGATGGGACCGCTTGCTTTACTTCCGCGTCTGAGTCTTGCACTTTGCTACATCGACAAATCTGCGGTTCCGGTTGAGAAAAGAGCACAAATCGATTCGTGCTTTGAAATACTTGTAGTACGATGGCTGGTAACAAGAATTCCACTCACCCCAAAATCTCTCTCGATCATTTCAGCCGAAGATGGTACAGCGTAGAACCCGCGCAGCAATAGGTAAAATTCTGTAGTTGTTGTCGAGCTGTTGCCGCTTCCAAAATGTTAGAATTGACTCAGGTGTTAAACTAATAAGAAGCAGTCGACTCGGGTCTGTAAACCATCGTTCTATTTCTTCGTCGACACGAGCTTCATCCACGTTACGCTGTCCCGCTGGCACTGCTTCTTCTTCTGTAACTTCCAAAAATATCTTCGGAAAAAACTTTCTGCTGATGTAGACTTGGTAATTCCAGCAACGATGCCATCGGTAATGAGGTATCTGCTAGTTGATATACCGGTTGCGAAAAGTGTGACCCCCTTTTGGAAATATCAATCATCACGGATCGTAAACGGCTCATCACTGCTGCTTTCACTAAGGAAACATTGCGATCAACGGTTTGTGGTGTCAGTCGAAGATGTGGGTGCTCCGGGTCAATAATTAACTGCTCGTTACACAGCTTAACAATCTTCGTAAGAATTTTGTCTTGATTCTTGGCCGAAGGATGCAGCAGCATTTGCATTTCTGGTACCGTACAAAACTTCTTTGATCCGACAACTTCTTATATCCGATATCGCTCAGCAGCCAATTATATCACAGCGAATTGCGCAAGCAAAAAATACTCCTCTTATCCGACTGTACCACAAGTGTACCAGCCTTGCGACTGCCTCCACCATTGAATACACTGTTGGAAACGCGATGACGAGCACTAGTCGTTCACGACCAGGACGACCGTAGCAATGGGGGAAAGGAGCTCCTGTGCGTCAGTTCAAGCGCCGCACCGAACCCTACCGTACCAAGCTAGCAATTATCAACGACTTCAAGACCAGAAACAACATGTCAGTTACACTAGCAAAGCTCTACCCCGATTTAGTCGGCAAGCAGCTAGAGACAAAGCGAAAGTCTGTTTATTTATGGAAGCAACGTGGCCACATCGAGACGCAGTGTACTGACATAGTGAGTGCAGCAGCACATATGATTCGGCCGCTTGGAACGGCAACAGTTCTTCCTGCTCAAGCGGAAGACTGGTCGTGCTGCGGGTCCGAGCACTACGGGATGAAGCCGTACCCGTATCAGCGTTCATGTTACAGACCAGGGTGCGAGAAGTAGCAGATACGCTACAGATTCCTCGGTCTATCCTGTCTGCAAATACAACTATCGACGAGGATTCATTCGGCGTCATGTCCTATCTTTTCGCCGCAATACACGCTAGGGCCAGATTGCACCACCCGACACAATGGCTATAGCCGCAGACTTCAAGGAGAAAGTGCGGGCAAGACTGGTTGATTTGTGCATAGATCGCGTGTTCAACGCCGATCAGACTGCCATGTTCTTTGAGTACGTACCCAAGACGACTCTCTCCGCGAAAGGGTCCAAGACTGTGTGGGTTCGTAGCGGCGGTAAGGGAAAGAATCGCGTTAGTGTCATGCTGCTTGGAGACTTTCATGGCAATAAGTATACCCCGTTCATTGTAGCATAGGCGTCACCGTCAAAGGTGCCGGCAACCAACGAGAACAACATCTGTCTCCGCCAAGACTTTGGCATCCACATCTGGCGCGAGGTGAACGGGCTACAGCGGAACGGCAAGGTGGTGATGCACGACAACACACGCGGCTGGTGGAACGAAAGCTTGTCCGTAGCTTTTTTGGTCAACCATTTTGGGTCCCGTGCCGACATGTCGGAACCGGTCCTGCTGATGTGGGAGGATGTGTCCGCTCACTGGACGCCCGCCGATAAGAATGCGCCGACCGCCTCCACGTGGATCCCATTAAGGTGCCGCCAGGGTGTACGGCAGTTTGTCAACCAGCAGACATTAGCTGGAACGGCCCGCTCAAGGCTCGCCTCCGCGTCCGCTGGGTTGATAACTTGCGTCTGCAGCTAACTGCACCGCGAGAAGAAGGCGTGCAGTTCAAGCTGGCTCCATCAAAGAGGAAGGAGGTAACGAATTGGGTGATCAAAGCATGGGAGGATCTCCCTGAGAAGGTGATCAAGAGCGGCTTCACTTATCTAGAACTGTGCGACGCGTGCGATGCTGCTCCACGCCCGCTCGACAGAATCACGGCTGTTCCAGCTAACGATGTTGTAGCTCTACTCGAAAGCTCTGATATGATAGACACACAGATCGGCCAAGTCTCAGCTAGACAAGACGTGATTTTGTCTCTGCTTGGCACTAACTAAATATATGTAACTGCTTGTGTTTGCTTATAAGGCGTGCAAGGCCCTTGTTTGTGGGTACTTTGTGGGATCGGCGTTCGCTTTGGGATCGTTCCATGATATAACCCCCTCCAGAACACGATAGTGACAACCGTTTTTCGATTTGTCGAGTTTTTCATAGAAACATGTGTTTTTCATATGGCATGAAGACTGCAAATTTTGCAAGCGACCATTTGTCCTAAACCTACCCGAAGATATAGTGTCGGATTAAAGAAGTATTATACGGTATATATGACGTATCGCAAAAACGGGCTTGATCGGTATACCGAACGTAAAAGTTCTCGTGGAATGACTTCGACAGGAGTGTGCGTGTAGTTTTCGTGAATCGAGTGAGATCATGAATCTGGTATAGCAACGGAGCCACTGGTAATTGGCTCTGGTGGACTGCGGCATAGTAGGCACTTGTATTCGGTCTCGGATGGGCTGCGTCTCATCCAGCACAGTCGTTCATAGGCGGAAAAGAGACAAAAGCACGCAAACCTGGTTTGTATCCTCCTTTTGGCTTTTTGTATTGAGAGTCGTAATAGGATTAAGCAGGCCATACAGTTGATGAAGGGTTATTTGTCGTCTGCAACAGGCAAGCCTTCGGGTGCTACTTTGCTCTCCCTAATTGCTCTGGCTTTTTGTATTGAGAGTCGTAATAGGATTAAGCAGGCCATACAGTTGAAGAAGGGTTATTTGTCGTCTGCAACAGGCAAGCCTTCGGGTGCTACTTTGCTCTCCCTAATTGCTTTGTTAACCCCTTAGTTCCCGGAACAAAAGTGGGGGGTATATTTTGATCCTTATGTTGGAGGTAGAACATAAGATAGTATAGGAATTTGTATATGTCTACTTTAAGTTCGATTTTCAGAACGAGGGTTTGGTGTAGCACAGTCTGAACCTCGGTGAGTAAAACTCAGGCACCTCAAACATAACACGGCTTATACTAACCCAAATGGCGACACTGTTTTCAATTATGATGATCAACCAACATAAGTCCTGCACTGTTTATTGGGGTGTCCGTTTTCTGAGGTGTTGCAAACTTCCTACTCTCTGGCTTTTTCATTTTGACCACTAATAAATGAGGAAAAATGGACATCCACTTGATTGCACTGCGCCCTATCTGCAAGAGAACGCACCGACACATCAGAAAGACTTGAACATCAGAAAGACTAACAATTCCTTGATTGCAGGTAGCTACCCAGGCTTTGCTGCACTACCTAACGACTCCTCTTCTTCTTCCTCCTCAATATTGTCATCTTCGCTGTCGTGCGAAGCCGCTCGGCGTCGTCGCTTCTTGCCCGGGTGCGTTGGCGGGGGGCAGTCGCGGGAATTGTGCTCCATCAGCAGAGTTCGGGGGACATCGTTACCGTTGCTCCAGTTGTCGTGCCAGATATGATAGCACGTCTTCCCGCGCCCATCACGGACTACATTGCAAAGATACTTACTATAAATAGATGTTAGAATTCCACAGCAGGTTTAGACAACCATTGAAATACACGTACCGTTTGTTGCCGACGGAGCGCTCCGGACAGAAATACTTTGTGTACTTCCTGGGCTTCGACTTGTAAATCGCGCACACTTTACAGGAGCGGTGGCGGCGTTTCAGTCCTTGATCGCTGTCAACTGTGTCTGGGTTCTCTTCGAGACGGTGTCCACACTCGGCTCCTGTCGGTTCCGTCGACTGGTTTCTCTTCGAGACGGTGTCCACACTCGGCTCCTGTCGGTTCGTTCTGCAGGATCCCGCCGAATCTCTGCGCACCGGAGATGCTGCCGTCCTATCTTGGGCCCGGGTTGCGCTCTATTCATTCAGCAACCGAACAAGTTGTTATGTTGGTGGTTGAGTTGATCGTATGTCAGAGCAAGATTAGCTTACGTTGAATCTCTCAACATAATTCTTACCTCAATAGCTTCGAATGCTTCCGGGGAATTGATTGCCAGTAGTTGCTCCATCAGCGTCTCGAAAAACGCGTAGTGCTTGATGGCCGCTTATTCTGCACCTTTCGACTGTGACGAAACACAATCAAGGCGTTCACCAGGGCCATGTCCAGCAATCCCAGGAAAAGCGTCTTGTAGTATTTTCTTGTCTTGTAGCATAGCTGAATGCTATACCTCTGCATCCGGAGTTGGTCGTGCACGTCGACACCTCCCATCCAGCGATGGTAATCGCGGACCAACTCCAGTGCGGGGATGGGTTTCAGCTCGCCGTGGACGCGACGCACTAAAACATGTATAACATACCAAAGTCAGCAATATTTCTTCCCACCTCAAAACGATATACTTACTGACTGATCCAATGCAACGACTACCCCCTGAGCTGAGTAGGTGCACAGGCGTCCGGTCCATCCACATTGCAGCCGTGATTTCTGGAAACCTTTTGGTTTGGGCGATATTTAGTGTTCCTTGGGGCGGGACCGCTATCTTCTGCTTCCTCACAGTCTTGTACTCCTTCTTAGTGACAACTCCAGTAGCGTACCCCGATCGATCTGTCTGGATCGTACCTGTTAGGTACATACGCCGATGCAGAAGCTCTAAAGCCAACTTGACGGAGGTGTAAAAGCGATCCGTCACGACAAGTCGCCACGGTGATGTTGAGGATGGTGGATACAGCGCGTTCATGTTTCTGAGTACAGCGGCTTCTCCGCAATTATTGTCTGGTGGCACAGGTGTCCGCAGGTGGGTCTTAGCACCACAGTAAATTTCAAGCCTGCCACATTACAGCAAATAACAATAATAAACGCATGTTAGCTTTATGTTGTTTTCAACTTTAATCAAGCTCCAGTTGTGTTGTCCGCACTCCAACATAAGCACTTTAGCCCCCAAATAAGCTGCAGCGAGGCCGCAGCCTGCCGCAGCTTCGCTAACACTCACCTCAAGCAGTACGCCGTCTTCGCACACGCCGCAACAAATACCTTCGCCCCCCACCTGTGCGGTTTATCTTTCTGGAACTGGCGGTTGGGGCTGTATCGAGAACACCGAAGTGGTCGTGACGTCGGGTGAGCAGCTGCAACAAGACACACGGAAGCGTCGCCGTGGCGTATTGCAGGAAGATAGCGACGCTTCTAACGATGATGGGAAAGCTCCCGTACTCAATCTGCCTGCTGTGAGGCGACCACTAGCCTGCGTCATCAATGGAGATGCTAATTTGATGGACGCAGGTGCAGAGGAGCACACTGTCATAAACTCTGACGAGAAGTCAGGTTGCAGGATGAGGCCGAAGACGAAGATGATTGTGATGAGGACGACGAAGACTGGCTGGAAGACTGGGATATCGGAGCTCTCACGGACGAAGATTCTGATGTCGAAGGCGTGGATTTACCAGAGTCACTGTGTTCGTCCGTGGCTCAGAGCAAGAAAGCGATCTCGATGATGCGAACCCACGGGTGGGAATATGGTATGTTACGTTTGTTTTTTTCAACATAAAGACTACTGTTTTGGGTAAGAGACAACATAAGAACCAACATAGACTAACTTGTGATGTGTGCTGTTTATAGATCCTGCAAAATTTGGACGTGACCCGACGTACGCAGACCTATACGATGGTCCGTACGGTCCAAGTGACAGCGTCATGTCAATGGCTGACGATCCGTTGGCGTTGATGTTCTACTTCATGCCTCCCGAGTTGTGGAGACAAATTGTTTAGGAGAGCAACCGGTATCACACGCAGTCGATTCCAAAGCGTGCAGCAGGCATCCGCTCGCAACAGCGGCGTGCTGGTGTTGAAGCTGAAGAATTGGGAGATATCCGGAGCAGACTTACTGGAGTTGCAGATATAGAGCCGCACGAGGTGCTGACAGTGGTTGGCCTGCTGACTGCCCGCATGCTGAATCCAATTCGCAAGAGCATTGCTGCACATTGGTCAGCTAAACAAAGCGGTGCGCTTCCTTCGAATCGGTTCAAGTTTTTTCTTTCGAAGAATCGATTTTTTCACGTTATGGGTTATCTTCATTTCTCGAATAACAAGTCCCCGCAAGCGAGCACAGACCGGGCATGGAAGATAAGGCCAGTGGTAGACGTGCTGCAACGGACATTATCTCGAGGATATCGGGCTCCTCCAGTGATAAGCTTTGATGAAGCCACTTTGCCGTCAAAACCTGCTCATCTGCTGCAGCCGCCGACACAATGTCCGCAAGGACTGCAGCCACCTCCACTGACCTCGGATCAGCCGTCACGATTGCGGGCGCTTCGTCTGCTGGCACGACAGCAGCTACAAATTCGGGTGCTGGCTCCTTCGCATCAGCAAACTCGACTGTCACCAACTCGTCCGTCGACGTCTCGCCTCTTGACGTTTACTTGGCCTCGCCACCGTTTCATCCGCCCTTTCCTTTGGGTCGGCACCCGCATTAGCCCCAGGAGCCGCCCCCGTCGACCATCGAAACGCCATGGCTGCTGTTGTGCGTTTCGCGCCCTCCTTTCCGCTCCTTTTGGCATGTGGCTCGGGGTTCTCAGTATCACTCAAACTCGCGTTTACCATATCTCCCAACTCCCGTCGAACACGGCGCGCATGCCGATCACTAAGGTGGGCGGTCCTGCACATTTGCTTCTCCTGCTCTGTCGACTTGCGCCGCGGCTGCTTTCCGGAGCTCCCGACCATCTTGCTCCTGGCTGGCGTTTTGAAGAATGAAGCCTAGCTGGGAGCCACTCGTTCATGATGGGTGTCTAGCACCCTCTCTATCACATTCAACCAAAACTGCATCTTGGCCAAACCTAAACCTGTGCATTTGGATGTTTCCACCCAAAATTTTGATTTAAATTTACTATGCTGTAAAACGGACAGTTACTACATACAAATTTTAAGTATGACAATCCCTTATGCTCTACGTCCAACATACACGAGACGCTGCGAAAAAAAGTGAATTAGGGTATACACCTCTTATGTTCTATGGTCCAACATATGGGAACTAATGGGTTAATGCGCTCTTGGAACCAGACTTCGAGCTGTTCCCACTTCTCCAACAAACGCTTGACAACCTTAGCCAATCACATAAACCTGTGCTCCTTGTGTTCAATGAGCTGTCTTGATTTTCCGCTGTTCGCCATATCACAAAGTTCGGAAAACAGACTTCCCATCGTTGCATTCGATCGAACGGCATACGTGGTCCGAGCAATACGTGATATCAAGTCTGCCCCCTCAGGGTTCTTCGAGTTTAGTGCTGTGGGACGATTCCAAATGCCGTTTTGGTGGCGGCGTTGGTGAGATGTGGTATAAACCATTCCTATTGCAGACTAAGACCAGATCTCATCATCCACTTGACGTCCGGTCCTGCGTCACTGGTTGCCGCGAAAAGATCCTTGACTGTGAGCCCAAAATCCTTTAGAAGTTCAAGTATCAACCGCTTTTAAGGTCCACGATTTCCTTCACTACGTTCCCCATACATGGGCTCCTAGTGACGAGTACCAGAAGAATAGACTGAAAATTCCAGTCGCTGTCAAAGAAGTAGAGCCGCAGACCTACGTACTCGGTTGCTTTCTGGGTCTTTGACGACCACAAGTCACATACAACTGTAAACGTAGATACTCCAGGGATCATGCTTCGATAAATGTATGCACGAGCTTAGGTACTCGCGTTCGAATAGAGCTTGACAATTGTACGAGGTACAGTTTTGTTGTTGACTGTGACTCGAAATTCATCTCCAAGCGTAAAGTCGGCAGGAAGCTCGGATTCTTCATATTCCCCGATACGCAATGGGAGGTTGTTGTTGACGACTCTCATCGTTTCCAGGAGAAGATTCATTCGTCTACTGTCTTCTCCATTATATATGACGCAACGAATACGCTCTAGAAGCTCTGCTCGGTTGTGATTTCTGTCATTATCTGCTGTTATTTTAGCAGCAGTCAGCAAATATTTTTCACCAAGATGCTTTGTAGTCTTAGACGTATTGCCAAATAGCTGAATTAGCTTGTTCTTGCGACAACATTCGTGACTGCCTTGGCAAATCCAGCACATATGCTCTTTGTCATCTATTGTCGCGGAAACACGGACACCCCAATCGAAAACAATTGAGCGTTCCCCGCACCTTTTTGGTACCAAGGTAAAACCAGTGAGAGGTACGTACTCCGTATTACTTGAGTCACATGTACCGGTACCGTAGATACCACAGCGCTCTCTACAGCAGATACTGCATTTTGTGCCATCGGCTCAGGCCACGATATACACATGCCGACTGATGGTCCTTCCCCTTGAATCTCCAAATCAGGAACGAGTTGGTCTCGGTCTTCACGATCGGGGATGGATTCAAAATGGTTGCCCACGAAGCTTGGGTTAGTTCCAGAGCTCGCAACTGGGTAACCGTACCCGCGCCCAACAGCTGTTTGAGCCGGGTACGGGCACCCTAATTTAGTCGGCAGGGTGGATCTGGGTACCCGGTATACATCGACCTCCACCCATATCAGCCTCACATTGTTGAAGCCGAGGTCAGTTAAAGATAGAGAATCGTTCCCTTTGCATAAATATGGTACAATCGCATATCTAATAAGAGATCCAAGTTGAAACCAGTTCCTCATACCGCAAATACGGCTTGCCGAGCATACAATAGGGAATTCAACCGCTGCGGAAGAAGGCGAGCCTGGAAACTCGCGGGCAAACCCAAAGGAAACTGTTCCTGAACCACCAGGACAAGCTATACAGTCAGCAGGTCACGCTTTTTCACCAATTGAAATGAAAGCGAAGCCAATTGCTAAACTGAAGGTTGCATTAAAGATGGAGTTAAGAAAGCCGGAAATCGACCAAATACTCGTGCTAATCGAAGAAAAAAATCTCAATCAGACTGTTGGAAATTACTCTCTCAGATTTACGAAAAAAGAGATGTCCTTTTTAACGCGCATGGTACAGGTTATGTCTCGTGTCGCTCGTACTTTTCCGTATATGCTTTTCGACCAAGCAACGGTACGGCAACGATTCACCGACACTCAAGCCAATGTAACAGCCAACATGCTAATAAACAGCATGGAGCCATGATGAACTATCTCACGAAGCAGGGCCTAGCAAGCGAGGAAACAAATTGCCCGAGCGGCTGCGATCATGTGCTGCCAGGATCTATGAACATTCTCGATATTCAGCGGGAAAGGATTTGCAAATTTTGCGGCTGAACTCATTCAAGCCGGAGCTCGCCATGGCAGGCAATACAGTCAGTCAGTACACACAAGAGGTTGCTAACATTCAAGCCGGAGCTCGCCATGGCAGGCAATACAGTCAGTCAGTACACACAAGAGGTTGCTACGATAGTGCGCGCTCAACTTACCGAATTGTGTAGGAAACATTTTGATGAAGAGTTGCATGCGGGATTTACGACCGACCTCTGGATAGACTCGGTTAAAAAACGTTCGTACATGTCTGTAACTATCCATTTAATTGACAATGATTTTCGCTTACACGCGAGGACTCTACAGACTAGGGAGATGGATTCCGAATCTCATACTGCTACCGAAGTAATGAAAGCTTTCGAGGTATTGTACTCGACAGAAGTGATTGGACCCAAATGTAGCCATCGGCTATGGGAGGTAGATGAGCGAAAACCTATAGCGACATTTAGATATAAGGATTTATCTCGCGTCTAGATTTCAAAAATGTGGTCAGAATATGCGATTTCGCAGTCCTTCCTGCTCAAACAGGCGATTTAAAACGACACCTCGAAACTACACAAGTTCCGGGAAAGGGGTTGACGTTCAGGCGCTTATTTGATTGGCCGACAGTCAAAATCATGTGGGATTTCACGAGAAAAGCCAGCTTTTCGAAAATGATCTGATAGAGAAATTTGAACACTGATTTGCGATAGAGGTGAACAGAAATTTATTATCAGAGGTAGTTAAAGCTTGTCTTCTGCAGCCATCAATT